>OZ038506.1:72366974-72459474 GCA_964036315.1 Acanthosepion esculentum
AAGACTTGCAAATATGGTGGGCATCGGGCTCGCGACTGTCCGACAAACTATGAAGACGACCCAAGGTTTGGGGGCCGAATTGCAGGACTTGTGGCGAGTTCGGGCACAAGGCTCGGTGGTGTACAGCAGAGGGAGGCCGTAAACTGGAGATAAAGCAAGTTAATACGTTGGTGCCCCCTACCGAGAAGGAAAAGGGTCCGTGAAACGCCGATGGGTTACCCGTGAAAAAGTAAGAGACAGGGTGGCCCCAGTGCAAGTAAGACCTCTGAGATGCTGGACGTGTGGTGTGGTTGGGCACTTTTCGGCCGGTTGTAAGGAGCGAAGGTGTTGGCGCTCTGGAGAAGTGGGTTACCTGAGACGAACCTGTCCTCGCATGGACCACACCGAACGGAACAACCCTAACTCGAATAGAGGGGAGAAATGGGTTGCTATCTGACCAAATGAAAAATCCTTCTAGACATGGACGAATGAATAAATTGGACACAATTTGATACCAATTTTGAAAATATTTCCTTTCCTGGAAAAAAGTTATAAAGAAGTGAAATATGACTGATCCCCCAGTTTCGGGCCGCATGAAAATTTCCCCAAATGAACTAACACAAGAGGATGGAGAGCGATAGCGGAAGAAAAGATAGCTTACAGCGTTGAGAAGAGATAGCCAGAGACACAAGTACGAATGTTCCGGCGATTCGAGAGAGCACTCTCTAGCCAGAGGGTGATGGTCCTTGACGTAGACACCAAGGCCATGCATGTGGGTTAGAGAGTCTTTTCTGAGGAGAGGAAGGTAGCCAGGGATCGAGAGATCTGAGGAAAGGATAGAAGAGTCAAGATTGGTCTCACACAGAGCCAGTATATCCAGGCACTTTGCAATGAGGAAAGATTCTACACTGCAGAAATTGGTTCTAATGCCACGGATGTTGGAGAATGAAATGTTTAAAGGTTTAGGTGAATTTTGGAGGGCTGGTTTAGGTTTGTATTTACGGTCTTTGTAAGTCATGTGAAATTAGTGTTAGAAGAAGAGAAGGCCTGAGTTAAAGGAAGTCAACGGTTATCACCCATGGCAGAGAGAGTTTGGCACAGCCTGAATCATAATGTGGCCTCAGGGTTGCCCACCGGAGATGACTGCAAGGACACCTATCCATGCGAGACATGGCACTACAGACATCCCGATATTATACAACTGTTGATCAGAGTAGCCGCTCAAGATGCTACGCAAGAGTTAGGGCTCCTAACTACCAGTCGGAAACAGCAACCAGGGAACTGTCAACCATGTACCCTCAGAATGAACAGGCAATGCCACAGACTGCACACATCATGAAAGAAACACAGCAGCACCAGTACAGAGGCCAGTGAGAGAGAGAGAGAGAGATCCGGGAACCTCTTCCTAAACAAGAAACAAGGTTTGAGCCTCTACTCGTGTCCAGTAGAGGGGGGAGGAGTGTAGACCGGGCGCTAGGAAAGCCTACCTACTCCTATTACATATAACATATACAATGACAACAACAACAACAAAAACAATAGAGGGGGATGAAGTTGGCAGAGTCACAGGGCTGACACTAGTTGGGAGTACTGGAGGATAAAAATAACATATTGTTTGTATTATACACATTCACAACAATAAGTTTTAACTTAATCCCATTAACCTATATTAAAAAAATAAAAAAAAATATGGTTAGCCAGCTTTGTGAGTACGGCATAAGCACCAACCCACTCATGCTGGCAAGTGTTACGGTCAGACAATTCCATGTCGAAACAATATTTTTACCTAGCAAGCAGAGAAAAGGCCAACTAGAACATGGAAAGTAGTGATGACTCACAAACTTAATTCTCAAAGACTGTTCCTTCTATAGATTCAAAGACGGATTTCTAACTAGACGAAAATGCAGAATTACAAATTAGGTTAGAATAGTTAGTACTAAAATAAAATATGTTAGGGGGCCCAAACAGAACGAGGGTTAAAAAAAAAAAATGGCAGTGAACACTGGGCAATCTCCTGATAAATGAAGATGATCCTTGAAGCAACCAAAATGTAGTTCTAAAGAATGCTGGGAGTAAGATGGACAAAACATGTAACGATTAAGTTGTAAGAAAAATGGAACCAAAATGTTGGTTGGATGCAGTGAATTGAAGCAAAAAGTTCTAAGGTCAATACCTGGCTATGACAATGGTGAACAATAAATGTGGAGAGATGAGTTAAAGGAGATAACTGAGACATTCAAAAGAGGCATGGCACATGGAACTAGAACAATCTACCCCACTGGATGAAATAAGGGGCTCAGTTTTGAAATTCAAATCACTTGAAGAAGGATGGAGCGTACAATGTCTGAAACATCGTGAACATGACAATAAAGATGAGGACAACAGTCTGATCAAAGTAAATAATGTAAATAAACTGCTTCTTAACATAACCCTCTACCTCGTGGCCTCCGGGCCTTGTACAGGGTGAACCTTACTGTAAAAAAAAAATTGGTCAGGAGTATTGTGAACTTATTTTGTCTTTAATATCTATGTCCAACAAGGGAAGTAAGTTCTTTTTTTAAATATCAATAAGTATAGCTTTGGCATGGCTCAATTTCTGCGACACATTTATACAGTTTTCGCCATTATTACTGCTACTTCCTTTTCTCTCTAGGTTCAAATTTGGTCAGGCAGCAGCGATGTTTCTTTACTAATAATGATCATGAGGAAAACACAAAAATATCGCCATCTAGGTATCTCCAAAAATTTGGTATACCTAAGATTTAAATGTATTTTTCATAAAATGAAAAATCCTTCATGCATGACACACACTAGGAACAGTATACACACTATATAAAGGAAGATGAAGACATAGAAAAATTTAAAATATTTTGTGAAACATGAAAAAAAAACTTTGAAAATTATCATTTGATATTTATAAAGAAGCTTGTTGAAACATAGGGATGATGAAACACGGCAGTGAAATGAAAGAATTAGCCACAGCTGAAAATGTTTATATGTCAAGGAGTTTTCCCTAAAGGGTGAGAGACAAGCCTTGAAACACGCAACCTTTTAACCATATCACTTATGATACACCATACTAAAAAAAAAGAAAAGAAAAAATAACATTTTCACTCACAAAAAAAAAAAATTTTTAAATTAAAAATCATGGCACCAAAACTTTTTACCATAATCGTAAAAAGTTTTGGTGTGATTATTTGTATTAAGCCTTTTAATTTTCACTTAGTTAATAGTCTTCAATTTATTATAAATACAATTTTAATATGATTTGAATTTCTAGAAAATTTCATGAATTCATAGGATGGGGGGTACCAGATGTAAAAAAAATACATATATATATATATATATATGTATGTATATACCAAGATTTTCTAGAAATAAAATTTCAAAAAATAAATACATTCATTTTCATATAAGTCCTAAAAGTTTCATTAAAATCTGACAATTATTTGATTTTTGCAAGAATTTCCAAATTAATGTCATTTTATCAGAAACACCTACACAAAAATGTCCATTCCCATAAGTCTTATACAGTTGACAAAAAAACAAAAATTTAAAAAAAAAAAGATTTTTGACCCAAATTTAGAATGTGTTAGAAAAGAGGAAAAATTTTTTAAATATAATTAAAAAATATTGTGTTCTTTCCTCTTAATAACAAACATTTTGACGATAAAACTTTGTTTTGAGTTTGGGACCTTTTTCATCGTGCTATGCTGTTTTTACGCAAAAAAGTGGAGGTACCTAGAGTACCTATGTCAGGGCAAAAGAAATTGTTGCAACTCCTGCATCAGGAAAAATTGTGAGACAGGAAGCCGGCGCAATTTCTACGATATTTGCAGCATTGAGCTGGAGAAGGTAATGTGAATGGCATTATATGTCATTCTTCTCCAATGTTTGCCATGTGTGTATCACGCTGTACTGCTCCCATTTCTGCCATACAGACACAGAAACCAGATCTTCTCTTTAGATTCCGAGAGGGACAGCAAAGTTTAAAGGCTAGGATGGAAGACTTAGAGAGAAGGTTACAGAAGTTTAGCTTTCCCCACTTCTAAAGTAAAGGTCAAACAAGAGCTAGTAGGAAAGACTCAATGTGTTACTTATACAGGAAATTATGGGATAGGACTAATTACAATAACCCCCCTATTTATTCCATTTAAAGAAAGTAAAAGCCCAAGCTGGCAACCAGAGGCAACTTGGTGTGCTGGAGTGGGAGATGTTTGTTGCTTACTATTTGTTTGAGACTGCACTACTGGTATATGTTTTCTGGTGGACAGTGGTGCACAAATATCCTTAATTCCTGCAACTAGGGCAGACATGTTAAAAGGCTCTCATAAATTTACCCTACAGGCTGTAAATAAGTCACTCATCCAGATACATGGTCAGGTGCTTTACATTGAATTTGGGCTTGAGACAAGGTTTCACTCACTTCTTTGGCTTAGCAGATGTAGAAAAGGTCATATTGGGGACAGATCTCTTACACAAATGTGGCCTTCTCATTGATGTTCACAGATATTGACTGACTGACTGACCCGAAGAGAAATACTCAATCACCTGAGAGACATTCATAATATAATTCCATTATATCCTACAGTGGCTAACACAGAGGATAACCCTATATTTTGTGAACTTTTAAAAAAGTTTGACAACATTACAAAACCGTTTTTTCACAAGGATACTCTATCCTACACTACATAGCTACTAGCAGTCCTCCTGTTTGCAGCCGTCCTTGTCTTTTTTCATTCGGATTCAGTGTTAGCGTATCAATGGCTACACTAATGCTAACATTAGTACTCGACGTACAGGAAAGCATTATTCTTCCCAGCACTAAATAGCTGATCAATTATGGTTGGCTTATAAAAGATACTAATAAGACTGTTTTTTTATTTTTTTTATTTTGCTTGCATTTTGGGAATTTTATTTCAGAAAATGCTCTATGAAATTATTTTGTTATCAAGGGAAATGAAACCAAAAAAACTTTATTAGCTGAAATGGACTTTTGATACTTTAAATCAGGTCAATAAACATTGGCAAGGTCAGATTTTATTATCAAAATCAATGTTTTGTCTCAGAAATTCATGTTAACCAACCAATGTTGGTAAAAGTTTTAGCACATGTTTATATAAATATACCATATGAATTTCAGCCTATTCTTTTTCATTAGAAATATTTATAAGTGGTATGAAATTTGATTATGCAATTCAAGGGTTATAAAGTACATAGTTACTGAGGCTTCTGTTTTGTTTTGTTTTTTATTTCAGTTAGAAAGATTGTGTAATAGGTTAGAAGAAAGATATCTTGGAGAAATTAAAATTATGGAGTGATGGAAATTGCTAAAAAAATTAGAGAATGAGCAAAAAAGAAAAAAAAAAATTATTTACCATTTTAGAAAGAAAAATGTGAAAAATCTTTTTATTCAAAGATTTTGAAAAAATAAAAGTATCAAAATATGTAAAACACTTACAATGAAATATTTATTATCTATCATTTTATAAATAACTATGAGAACAAGCTTTTTATTCATAATTTTATAAACATATAAATGAATTGTTGCACAAAAGAAATGATTTGCAAATGTTTTTTTTTTCAAAATTTGGAATAACTGTTACTCATCATTATCTGTTTATTTAAACTTTCTTGATCACACATTTAATAAATTTGTGAATAAAATATTTATTTCTTTTTAAATTAATAAATAATAAACATTGTATTAGCTGGTTAGCATTCTTAGAATGTTGTAAATCTAAAATTATTCTTGTAAATAAACAACCTTATGAATAAATAGTGTTTAATATTTTAGCTGTAAATTCTCTAAGAACAAAAAATGCATTAATTCACTTTCATATGCTTGGATTTTATTAAAATTCAAATCATTGCTTTTTATAATAACAAACATTGCCAATGGAGTGAAAGCACTTAAAATAATAACAATGTCAACAAAAAAAATGTCCTTTTGATCCAATTCTTTTGTGTGCATGAAGGTTAAAGATTGTAAGAAGATTTTAATTATTTTCAAAAAGATTCTCCAACCTGCAGCCAAAAAGCTGTGTCTCTGGTGATGTTATCAACATTTGTTAGGAGTTTACAAATTGAGACAATAGATTTCACATCAGCAATTTTGCAGGGTAATATGCTGGGATGAGAAGTATCACAATTTACACACACTTAGAGATAACTAATTAAAGCCAAATTTATGCAATTATTAAAAAACATAACTGCACACTAATTTTTGTCTAGTTAAGTTACACACATACACGCACCACACTACACTCAAAACAAATTTTAAAACAAACACAAATATACCAGAGTGCTAACCATTATCAACACAACTCTTGCTTGTCACATATGCTTACAACTATGTCAATACATTTCTCTTGCAGAGGCTATAAGAGAAGCTGAACAGAGCAGAGAGAGATTTCACGCATGCACACTAACCGTAGAGGCTACCCGGAGCATGGCTGGTTGCCTGTCTGACTATTATGCTTTGAAAATGACCTCCTGTGAACACAGAAAGAGAATGGACTACACTATTGCACATGGCAAGCCCAAATTGATAGCTACCAAGCAGTCAACCTGGTTAATCCCATGCTCACTCCACACCTCATGCACCACACATTTGAATGTGTCAGTATACCACTTAGCAGAGACATTTTCAGATCTTGTAAATAAGAAACCTTTGATCATTTCTTCAAACCAGTGTCTAATTTGTTTCTCTACTCTAACCAATTTCTGCCTCGGATCAGTACTCTTGTAATGCATTGGGGATGATTTTACATTCTATGGAAATTAATATTTCAACAAAGATGTGATCTCAGAATTAAAAAGGATGTTCAAAGAAGGTACTCGGGACAATGGAACATTCAAATGTTTTTGAATGACTATTAAGCAATCCAAAAATAGAATTACTCTAGATCAAATCATCCACATCACCAATTAAAAAAAAAAAGAAGAAAAAATGATGACCTGAGTCTAGATGAAAAGATTGAAAAAGATTTGCTGGTCAAATGACGTGGGTATCTATCTATCTATCTATCTATCTATCCAGATACATATCACATATATAGTTTGATGTCTGTAAAATGAGTAATATTGCAAAATAGCCTAAAGTGAAAATGCATTTTGAGGCCAATAAGTCATTAGCAAATATGAAACCCAGCAGAGGTTTTATATTTTTTCTAAAGTTGGGAAAATGCTCAAAACTGAAGATTGGTTGTTATTAGTATAGAAGCTGACGTTGGTGTTTTAATAATGGCTACGTTACAGGAAATATTTCAACTGTAGTGATTTGCAAAGCTAACAAAGCATCTCTCAGGTAGAGACATTCAATTCCTCAAACATTGTTAGTGATCATCTTCTGAGGGTTGATGTGGCAAGAGTTAAAGAGATCTAAGACGAAATCCAAATTGAATGGATTAGGGGTTGCAAGCAGATCACAGACTGGCTTACAAAGACAGGGGCTCCTCCTGAGATACTGAAAGATATTTTGCCTCAATAACTGTTTTAATATTTGTGCCCAATAATTTCAGAAGAGATTTACAATATTAATGTTGAGTTATTTAACATTTTGTATTTGTGTAGTTGTTTCCCTTATTTAGCATAGCATTGGGTTTTAGAATAAATGCTGAACAGCTAACACCTGTTTTACTCAGCTGCAAATTAGATCTCTTTCGGATTCACTGTGCATGTCGTTCAGATGTGAACATTAAGAAAGCAAAACTTAAAAAGGTCATTTTTGTGCAGGGGCTCTGAGCATGATATCTGGCCAACAAAACAAATCCCATCAAAAATACAAGACATAAAATAAACCGATCGTGAAAGTTGCTGCCAGAGAAATAATATAAACAAAAGATGAGCTTAGGAGCCTCGACATTTTATTTATAAGAATGCTGCTTATGAGCGATACAAAACATGTTCAACAAACTGGTGACTCTCAACACTAACATGGTGATTCTATTCAACTGACTTGACACATATCTGCTTGAGAGCCACCCTCCTCCAAATATCCACACCATACATACAGTTATTTTCCTCACATCCTCTGTATCAGCAAAGTTAGATTTGTGGTTTGACTAATCCACTCCAGGCCCCTCTCAATATCTTCACTATGACCCAACATATCTGTTAACTCCTGGTTTTACTAACACCACCCTTACACCAAATCACTTCCCTGGCCATTGTCAACTAAAGAACCTTCTATCAACAATTCTGTTATCTTTTCACACCTCCTCACAGGTTGGTTATTGCTGTTTTCATTTGATTGTGCGTGATCACGATTCATTAATCCACTTCAAGCCTCTTTTATCATCACTACCATAACCTCAGTCAACTGACCCACCAATGCATCAACTCCATGCCTTACCAACTCTACCCACATCCAAAATCGCTACACCTCTCCTGCACAAAGGTATCCTACTTGCATCTGCTGCATCAGCAAATACAAAAGAATTTTATATTTATAATTTTTCTTTTTATTTTGCCTCACCAATGGTAGTTTTGTTTATTCTCTCATGCTACCATACATGCATGCAAAATCAAAACACTCTTGATTTATTAAGCATAACTTAGATGTGTCACAAGCCAGCAAGTATGGAGCACCCAGTCAGGATTGAACTAACTACTTATCTGTAACTGATTTGGTGAAACAAATTTACTAACCATTCCATTACATCAAATAGCTTAAGTTCTCATTGTTGTGAACATAGTTCTCACTGAATTTGGACCATGTACTTGATTAAGATGACTTTAATAAATGTTTGTCGTAAAATTTACATGATGGAAGCTGCTGCAAACATTAAAGGTAAGTCTAAATGTAAAATCTCAAGGTTATTAGCATTGCATTTTACCAAAATATTCATTAAATTCTATCATCCATTTCAGGTATAATTATTTTCTTTTTAAATAAAGATTGTCAATTATGTATGCAGTCTAAGTTCTCCATGATGAATCACTCTACTTTGGAATATGGTTGGTCATATTGTTTTGGTTAAAGAAAAACATTTCAAGAACCATTAGTCTGCATCTCTTTTGAAATATGAGAAAGTATTTTGCTATTTATTTGAATATCAATAATATCCTTTTTTTTATGTTTACAAGATGTTTAAAAGATTAAGAATTTCAGAATTACTCCATAATGAAATGTTTTCCTTAAAACAAGGGAAACTTAAACTGATCAAGTTGTTTGGATTTAGCGTTTTATTATTATTACTTCTGGAATTTTATTTGCTTTCATTTAGTCTTTCAATTCCTTGAAAATTGATGGCATCATTGAACTGGCCAATTGAAGACACTTGGTATTTAAAAGATCACAAATTATCAGGAGATATTTTGATGCCATTATTGGGAACTCAGTATAATGAAATATTGGTAATGGATAGACAATACCTTATTTATTAGAAAATTTGAATTTCTTTCATTGGAAAGATCATTGACTTCATAAAATGAATGTTTAGGAGATCATTCAAAACAATACAATCATGGTTTTATTGTTGAGATTTACAGTTTAGCTTAGTCTGAAACAAAACTCTAAGTATGGAGTACTTAGTATGGACCAAATTCACCAAACTTCAGAGTAGTAATGATCTGTTAGACTAGAACATGAGCCATTAAATTGAAAATCTACTTGATTAATCATCAAGTTTATTTTTGCACTGATTCAACAATACTTTTAATTTGTTGCATACCTCAGACTTATTTCATATTAAGAGCATATTTTCATGGATCTCGCTTTCATCTACAGTACTTCACAATGTCCTTTTAGTTAACAACAACTCTTCTTATCTACAATTTGAACTCGAGGAATGACAGCAATGCTCTAGTTGTTTATAATGATATAAACATATATAATATTATATAAACACTCCTATAATTTTTACAATCCATACAGTTGTGCTTGGTAAGAGGAGAATTTGGCCTAGATGCAGGAAAAGACTGTGTAGATATTATATGGGAGAAATCTCTGAAAGAATGCTGAAATTAATATATTGCACCTACCCACATCACAAACAGAGAAATAATTACGTAGCCAGTTTCCATTTGGTGACAATAACATAAATGTTGAAAACACTTAAATTCCACTCGATTGAAAATGTGTTTAGGTTTTTCTATTTTTCTAATTGATCTATATTTCACAAATAAGCATGATATTTTCAAATTATAATAAATTTCCCGAATTCCAATAAATTCTCGATTTAATTCAATATCAAATTATAACAATTTAGAATAAAATTATGGTCTAAGGGAAATAAATATGCCAATATAAAAAACAGTAACTTTCAAAATCGGTATAATAAAATATAAAATAAATATATATTGAAATAGCATATGCGTATATTCTGTCATTAATATGGTAAGAAACAGCAATTAACAATATCCAACAAATTTGATTGAAAAACAAACAAGAAACGTCTAAGAAGTTACTTTCCATTGAGGACAACATTTTCCTATGTTTAAATTTCCAGTTTAATGGAGGTAACAACATTTTAGGCTACTACAAGTGTTAATAAATAACAAAATTTGAGAATTCATCAAATTAATGTGTTTATAAATCCCTAAAAATTGCTGTCTTGAAATTGTTTTCACATCATCAATTTCACTCATTTTCCATTGTATTTTCCTTTGTTGTTTATTAGTTTCAAACTTTGGCCCATGATGCACATAACATGTCAAGAACATCTGGGAAATGGTTTATAAGAAATACAATATAATTTGTTTCCTGTGAAGACTGAAATAGTTATTTTTTTTTAAATATAAATGCACGTTCGTTTAGACATGGGTGCAAATTTTGGAGAATTTAGACATGTTGCAGTTCCTTTGTGCCACAACATTTATAGTAAAGACACTAAGCATAATGGAAAAGTTCACAAGGCCCAAATAATATAATACAGATTCAAATTCATTTGAGGGAGCAAAACATGCAAGTGTTGGTTGGGAAATTTCAATAATTTTGTAGAATCTCTGGTTGCAGAATCTTGACCTACTTGTCACATATATGGATTCCAAATCCAGAATAGGATGATGCTCTCGAGACTGAAGATAATATAAATTAAATCAAAGAATAGTTTTGGCATTTTTTCAGTGTTTGGTTTGGTTTGGTTTTACGGCATATCAACCTCAATGGGTCATTTAATGCCGACAAAAATTTTTATTGTTGGTAATATTTTTTTTTAAATCTATTTCTGGTAATATTTTTTTAAAAATCTATTTCTGGTAATATTTTTTTAAAAATCTATTTCTGGTAATATTTTTTAAAAATCTATTTCTGGTAATATTTTTCCTTCAAAAATTCTATTTCTGGTCATAATTTTCTTTCAAATATGTATCGCTGGTAATATTTTTCTTTTTTAAAAAATGTATCGCTGGTAATTTATATTTTTCTTTTCTTCAAAAATATTGTTTTTCAAAAATGCATTGATTTTTTTAGATTTTTCTGTAGATCCCAATTTCTTTACTGAAATTTATGATGTTAAATTGGATTAGGATTTTTGAATAGATCCTTTAGGTTATCCGATTTATAGTGTTTACTATGGATTCATTGGAGATTATGGCAGTTTAGTAGGATGTGTTTGACTGTATAAGATTCTTGGCTTGAGACACATGTTGGAGGTACCTCATTTTTTAGCAGATGTTGGTGGGTTATGTATGTGTGACCAATACGGAGTCTGGCTAGAGCCACCTCCTCTCTCCTTATCTTTCTGGAACTTGCCGGTATTTCACTGATGATAGGTTGAATATTGAAAAGTTTCTTGTTATCGCAGTTGTTCCATAATTGCTGCCATTTGTTTTTAATGGTCCTGTTTATGCAGGGTCTGAAGTCAGTGTGAGGCACCATTTCTTTAGAGGCAGCCATGTTCAGAGATCCCTTGGCCATTTTGTCTGCGTTTCCATTTCCTTGTATGCCAATATGGCTCGGTATCCAGCATAAAACTATTACTGTATCTTTTTCCTTATAAATGGAGTCAAACCTATTTAATAAATTATTAATTAAAGAGTTTTTCATGTTTTTATTATTTAAAACTGTGAGAAGAGATAATGAATCTGAAAAGATGGTGAATCTATCTGACTCACTAGATTTTATAATATCTAAAGCCAGATGTATGGCTGTGGCCTCTGCACTGAACATTAAGGCATTATCGAGCTATCTTTTCTGCATTATTACGTTGTCAAGTATAGCAGAACACCCAACTCTGACCAACATTTTAGAACCATCTGTGTATATATGCTTATGATTTGGGTGATTTTGTAGAACATTATGAATTTCTTCCATATAATTGGGTGAGTTAGAATTAATTTTGGAATATTTGGTAAGGTTTAACAAAATTATAGGGTACTCCATTAACCAGGGAGGATTTTTTTGAGTTGGTGGATTTAAGTATAATAGTTGGATTTAATTGTGTTTCGTTGACTAGCTTTTTTATGTAAAGGCCAAAAGGTTTGACAGCATTTTCTTTATCGAAAAGAAATTCTTATTTAGTGTTGATGGTACAGTGATATGCAGTGTTAGTTGGACATGATTACAGTTTTAGATAATATTGCAATGCTAGTTTTTCACGTCTTAACTTTAAAGGTGCCTCATGGGTTTCTGCATATAGACTTTCTACGGGGGATGTTTTGAAAGCCCCCAGAGCCAGTCTTAATCTTGCATGGTGTATTGTTTCAAGGATCTTTTGATAAGATTTCAGAGTCAAACCATATATGAAACATCCATAGTCCAATTTAGATCTTATTAGAGCTCTATATAATTTTATGAGTGACATGTGATCAGCTCCCCAGTCAGTGTTTGCCACAACTCGTAGTAATTGTAATGCTTTGAAACATTTCTGCTTTATGTACTTTAAAGTGAGGTATGAATGTCAGTTTTTTATCAAAGAATATTCCCAGAAATTTATGATGACCTGTCATTTCGACTTCGTTCCCTTCCAGTTTCAGGGACGGGTCATTGTGCATTTTTCTCTGATTACAGAAATGAATACATTTTGTCTTGGTTGGAGAGAATTTAAAGCCATTTGCAATGGTCCATTGATTTCATTTATCTAGACACGTTTGCAGTTGCCGTTCTGCTGTATGTATGTTCTTTGATCTGTAGCAAATCAGAAGGTCGTCTACATATAGTGAACCATCAACACCTTGATTCATATATCATTAAATAAAATGTTCCTGGTTTGATCCCCGAAATATTGTTTGTTGGCAGAGAAAGCATTAACAGCATTTTCTAAAAACTAAGAAATGTAAATTTGATTTGAGAAAATGGAAGAAGATGTAAAGAGTGGCTTGGAGGAGAGAGTAAATTGAAACAACAACTGGCTAGAGCAGCAACCATGGTTGCAAGCATATTAACAGATTCATTGCATTTTACAAGCATTTATAACATTGGTCTTTTCAATCTGCATAATGGAAGAAAAAATTCTCAAAAACAAAACTGTCTCCAGAAACAGCTTTTGTTTACCCATTTTAAATATCTTGTCCACAATCAAAACTAGTGAAAAAAAAAACTTAAACTTTGGTGATATATTTTTTAAATCTAAAACAAACCAATGATTGTAACAATATTTAATAACGCTTTATATTTTCATCTTTCATCAGTATGTCAGATAAAAACTTGATATGACGTACTTTTAAAAAGGCTACAATCTGCACAGCCACACTGCTTTACAGAAACAAGGCATGGAAATTCTAATTGAAATAAGAGTGGCATCTCAATGCCTTCCACCTCAAAAATATGGAACTTCTTCCTGACCAATGGAATATGAAGGGAATGAAGAGGAGTCAATTTATGCACACTGAATCAACATCCTCTCTTCAGATTCCATTCGTAAGGACGAAGGTTTACTCAAACAGTTTTGTCCCCAGAATTTGCATTATAGAAGGGGCTGCTGAAAGGATGCTTTCCTGATCCCAAACCTCTTCTTAAAATTGAGGCTTAACTGTTATCTATAGTACATATCTTCATAATATGCATCTTTAGTTTCTTCCTTGTAAATCCTTTTAGCAACTTGAGTAACCCTTTTCTTTGAGTGGCTCTTGGGACTTGCATTGGATGAACAATAGTAAAATAAACAATTAAAATAAAAAGCATAGTGGCAAAAATGCAGTTTGTAATAGACAATCTCTTCATCCTGCTTTGGGCCATGTGCTCTACATGGAATTCAATGGAGTCCAGCAAGAGAAGCCAAAGTCAGGCCCATCTTTGTTTCAAAGATGTCACAGAACTAAATAAGAACGTCAATAGGGGAGAGTACGATTCAAGTTATGAATTTCACTCAAGGCTGTTACTGTGCGAAGGTCTAAAAAGAGGTGAAGCAAGCAAATAGAGCTGAACAAATGTAAAATGACAGATCAAAAATCAGCCCAAAGACAACTCTGGAAAAAAAAACACTGTCAGGTCTAGGTACTGAGACTGTCACTCTCATTGGAACTTCTGCATCTGCAATTATATTGCTTTGCTAACTTTCCATCATTTGGCAGCACTAACAGATGACATATATTGAGGAGAAAGAGCAGATTGAGACAATACTACAAAAGACAATATTTGCCATGATCTGAATTAATAGTCTATTGGCTGAAATGATCAGGTGAATAAAAAAAATATATTTGTATTTGTCATTTTGTGAAGGTTATCTCAAATGTCAACTTTTGGTGTTGCCTTCAAATTCCTTTGATTATCATCAAAAGAATTACATTAATTATCTTTCAAACAGGATTTTAAATAGTTTAATTAAACTATTACATTGATTTATTTTATTTGCTTCAGGATCAAAATCCTGTCAGTGATTTCATAAATTTAGAATGACTCACTAAAATTCAGCTTTACATCTGCTACATCCCATAATAACATTGACTGATTCAGAAGAAAAGAAAATACCAAAATTAAGTGAAAACAAACAAAAATTCTTTATCACCAAGCATTAACAGGTTTTAGGTAAATCCTCTGCAAAGAAAAAAAAAACATTTTTTTAAGTTAGATACTGGGTAAGTTGCAATTCACCCCAGCTATGCAGTGATTCAAGTTTCTATGATTAAAAATGCTTCTCAGAAACTAATGATTGCTCCCCAAGAGACACCTAATATATTATGTGAACAAATTCTCAAATTAGACTGATGCTTTTTGTCATGATTTTCATCAATCAGTTGACAAAAAAAAGGCATGAAAATAGCCTTGTCTAATCTCAAGATTTATTTGATCCACTTAACAGCTAAAGGACAGCATTCACACTCTCAATATTTAGTGAGTAATAAAATTTTCAAACCTTTCCCTACAGATATTTTTTTTCCTTCTCAAAAAGGAAAAATAAAACAATTCTTAATAGAATCAAACATCATTCTTCATCAATAACTGACAACATGTGTAAACAAATCAGATTCCTTTGTGATTAATGCAATGGTATGCATTAAAATTTTGCAGAATGGTTGGCATTTCAAAACCTTTGATACTTGAAAATTTTCTGCACAGAAGCTGCTAATCAGAGAATGCCCAGTCTGTTAAGTTTAACATCCCTCATCCCAAATGCAACAGTCTTTATACAATACACATTAACAGTGCTACAAGCAATTGAGCTTTGGCATCTAAATCAGCTATAATTTTACACTACCTTTGGTAATGCTAGCCCTGTTCAGTTCAAGCAGTTCTGAGTAAACAATGCCTTACATACCCAGAAGAAACAAAAAAAAATAGATTCTCTTCTGACTTTTACATTCGTATCCTTCATATACAATGCAGAGAGAAAAATTTTAGAATCCACAAAAGGAAAATCACAAAAAACTTTGATAAAATGAGACACACAACATTGACTTATGCTTTGTTGCAATCCAATTGCTTTCTGATTCAGTCTGCATGTAAGCTGGATGTGAATTCTTTGAAGGCAGAGAACAAAATAAAAAGAAGTCATTTTCTGCACATAGGCTCCAAGCAATCCATCCAGTCCATGAAGCAGTGCTCGCAATGAATGCAACACTGGCCAATTGTGAACATTGACGTCCCTGGTGACTGCCAGATCTGCTTCAAAATTGTTTGGCTATCCTGAGTTTTGATTGGACCAAATAAACATCAATATAAAACTTCCTGCACAAAGAGAAAAAAATTTTTTTTTTTTTTATAAAGAAATTGTTTTTTTTTTGTCTGGCATGAAAACAACTACTATAAAACACCAACGAATACCTTCATCCAGGATTTTTTTTTTGACTCATTTCACCTCAAGCAAGGCTTGAAAGCTACTAAGAATCAAGGAGATACAGAGTGTGCAAAATATGAGAAAAAAAGAAACATTAAAGTAACAGAACAATAGAAGAACAGGAATCAAGACAGATGATGATCGGCATCACATTTAAATTTTTGAACATCGAAATTGACTAGAAAGCAACAGGCCAGAAGAGAGTGTTGCAAGCAAGAAGTCTAAGAGGAGAAACTGTTAGCATTATCATTATAACTTACCATTACATCTAGCCATTTCAATTGTAAAATGATGAGACCTTGCTGCCAATCTAGTACTGCACTGAAATTTGTAAAGTCGAAGTACCAAAGAGAAAAGCAAATCAGAAGAATTACCATGAAATTATTTATAGAAAAGGCACTGAGAAGCAATGTCACGGTGGTGGGAAAGTGAGTGAAGCTTAGATGCCAGGTCAGGACTGATAACGTTGTTATCTCCATATTCCCAATGTGTTGGCCATTGTATGCTCCGGCCTTCATCAGGTGATTGGAATTGTGAACTGAACCCTTTATTTAAAAATTAAGTAACTTGAAAGATTAGGTGACATACAAGGTCCTTCACCAATCAGTAAAGACAGTAGTCAACACCAGCTGAGTAGCTCTGAGGAGTCAGTTCTAAACAAGGATCTCAACTTCACCACATCCATCAGGTGGATACCATATTTGAACATCATTGGTTGAATCGAGGAAATAGCCTTGAAATTGCTTCAGTCTCAGGTGGATGAACTAAGATGGAAAGTGAGACAGACGCTGGAGAAAGCTAAGCCACCCAAATCAAACATCATGAAACTGGTGAGGTTGGAAATCAGAACTCCACAGAGGAATGAAAGCATCATCATACTACCAACTGACAAAGACAATGCAACCATAGTTATGGACAAATAAGAATATGCAGAAAAACTGGAAGACCTCATTGCAAATGGCAGCTACAGTAAAGAAAGATCCTCGAATGAAAACAGAACGCAAACTGTCACAGATTGTAATCAGGAACAAGGACCACATCGCTCCTAAGACATACAGGCAGTTGTCACAGCATTACACTAAGCAACCTAACATATATGATCTCCCAAAAGATTCAAAGAGCTGGTATTCTGCTCAGGCCAATTGTTAGCTGCCAAGGCTCTGTGTGCCATCCTCCGAGTTGCTTCCTAGTAGATATAATCAACTCATTAATCATAAAGACATGATCATATGTTCAGAACTCTGCCCACTTCACGGAAATAATGAAAGATGCTCCTATCCAATACAACCAGAGGGTAAGCCTGGACATAGTGAGTTTGTTCACCAAGGTACTCATGAAGGAGGCACTCTTAGTAGTTAGGGACAGATTGGCCTTGGACTATTCCCTAGTAGAACGGACCAGTATACCAATAGATAACCTGATGGAGATGCTGACTTTCTGGATGCAAACAACCTACTTCAGAATGAGATCAGACATATATTGACAGGATGAGGGCCTAGCAATGGGCTAGCCATTATCACCAGCAGTGACAAACCTATATATGGAATACTTTGAGGAAATGCCATTAGAATCAACACCAATATAGACAACCCTAAGGCTGATATATGCAAATGACACCTTCATACTGTGGTCACACCAGGAGGACATCTAGCTACTACTGGAGCATGTGAACTCAGTAAGTCGAAAGAGTTCCCAATGGAATGAGAAAATGATAAACTTGCCTTCCTAGTTGTACTAATATCTCAAACAGAGCAGGGGGTTCAAGACATCCATATACCTCAAGCCAACATTCACCAAACAATACCTCAACTTTAATTCCCACCATCCATACAGTTTAAAGAAAGGTATTGTTCACTGCTAACAACATCAAGCAAAAGTCATAAGTGGCAACCCAGAAACATACAAACAAGAAATGATCAGTATAAGCAGTACCCTACAATGTAACAATTACCCTGGTTACATGACAGCAACTCCAACAAATTGGAATGGTAGGTTACAGGAGGGTAACAGCAATCAGAAAACAGCTTCAGTCTGCCTACCCTATGTAAAGGGATTATCAGAGAAAATACCAAGGATCTGTGGTCCATATATCAGGACAATTTTCAAAAGTGGTTCAACAATTCACAGACACCTCTTCAGAGTAAGACACCCTCCCCACTGTAGTGGAGAACATGACAAAGGACTATGTGTATACCATCCCATGCAGCTGTACTAAAAAATACAAAGGTGAAAGAAGCCGTCCTCTTAAGGTAAAATTGCAAGAACATTGTAAAGCAGTAACACAAGGGGAAATAGAAATATCAGGCCTAGCTGATCACAAATGGAAAAGTGAGATCACTGACCTCTGTGGAATTAGGTTGAAATAATAGACAGAGAGCATCACTGGAAAATATGAAAATTTAAGTAATCAGTAATATGAGCACTGGTAAAAAAAATTAGTTGAGACATTAGCTTTCTATGTCCCAGAAATTCCCAAACAGATGTCCTCCAGGAGACAGTCCCAGAAATTCCCACGCAGATGTCTTCCAGGAGACAGTCCCAGAAATTCCCACGCAGATGTCCTCCAGGAGACAGTCCCAGAAATTCCCACACAGATGTCCTCCAGGAGACAGTCCCAGAAATTCCCACACAGATGTCCTCCAGGAGACATAACCCAGTGGATAAAGATGTTCGTTAGATCTAGTTACTAGACCCAAAGAATTGTAAGTTCAATACCAGGCCACAGCAGTGATGAAGAGAGAGTTAATTTAAAAGGAAATAACCAAGACATCTGGAAGAGGCACATGGAACTAGAACAATATACCCCCAGTGGATGAAATAAAGGGTTCAGTTTGAAATTCCAATCACCTGAAGATGGTCAGAGTGTATAATAACAGTACGAATAATGTAAGTAATCATAAATCTCTATCTCAGAGACGTACATTTAAACCAAATTAAAACCAATCCTCAAGAAGGCCGCAGCATACAATGGCCAAATATTGTGAATATGACAATAAAGATGAGGATAACAGTCCCTATAATATAAATGCAAGTCTTCTTTTATTGTTCAATCAATAAATGCAGATGCCAATCTTCAGACTAAACTTAATTGATGTAAAATAATTATATTTTCATGTTGTGAGTTGATCTTCATAAAAGGTAATTTCAGGGCAATAGTAAGTCACCTTATTTGCTAATAATCAAATTACAGATAGAACCATCTCTTATACATTATTGCTGGTTTCTGAAAAGAAAATCTGATTTGCCAGAGTTTGGTCACTAGATGAATATAATCTAGATCAATACTTTCACTTTTAAATTTACCTTGGCATCTTGCCAATACAATAACCTTACTTTTTCCCTTCATAATAACATCACTATAATCTTTTAAGCAGTTTTAAATGCCTGGAAATTAAAATACATTTCTTCTAAAAGTAATGGTAAAAACTGCTGAAATGACTAAACCAAGAATTAATGTTTTTGTCGTATCCTGGTGGCATTCCCACATTTTTTAAAAATAACTGGAAGCAAAAAAGCTTAAACAGCATAATTGAAAAACTGGTTCAGGGTATAAAAAGGCATGAAAGCAAAAAATGGCATTCCATGGTCAATGAATGAATGGGTCGTGAATCAGATTAGCTAAATTTATGATAGAGAGGACCAACATCACCTCACTTTGTGCCACAATTGTCTTTTTATACAATATATGCTTCCTATAGTCAAAATGATGAGGCTCAAAGTGTGGTATCTGTTCCAACCAGCCATCATCATCTTTCAAAATTGAATACATGGCAGATACTCAGCTTTTGTGCATATACATTTTTGTGTGAACATGATTGCTACAGGTGGTAACGTGTCTTATGTTGTACAGGGTACGATGGGTAAATTGTCGCTGTTTTATATTTCTAATTTCATACATGCACATTGTTTTTGATTTTGTCAACTGAACAGTATAGTATTGTCAATTGGGAAAAAGAGAATCTGTGAGAAAAAGAGCACCATGACAATTCTCTCCTCCAGAAATTTGGAAATGGCATGCTGTACTGCTTGACATTCATGCCAGAATCTCCAATACAAACATTGCAGAGTGTTTTGGATGCCAATCTAAGGACAGTACAGAGGATTTGGAAAGAGTTGGATGAGTCTAATGGTGATTATGAAGGTGTTTGGAGTGATTACAAGTTATGGCGATATTATGCTTCCATTCATCTTCCCACAAGCCCTCAGTCTCAACACAGAACCTTATATCAAGTGCCTTGAGGAGGTAGGGCTGCCTTGGATCAAGAAGGTGACTGCTGGAAAGCCCTATGTCTGGCAACAGGACTCTGCACCATTGTGAAAAAAATTGACTGTTCAGCTGAGAGGAGTAAGATACTTACCTGGGTTGTTGTTCTGGACATTAAAAATTTGTAAAAAGAAGGTAACAACTTTTAATGTACAGAACAACAACCCAGGTAAGTACCTTACTCCTCCCACCTGAACCATCAATTTTTCCACACCCTCTGGAGAAGCAAAATAAAATAAAAAAAGACAATGTCATTAAGAATTGTTTTGGTTATTTCTTTTTGTCAATAATCGCCCCTAACCTATCGAGGTTACAGTGTTGTTTTTATTTTTGTGTAATTTAGACAATTTATCCATCGCACCCAGTAGTTTTGTTTTAGTTATATTTTGGAATACAGTTTGATTTATGAAATCATAGGGGGTTCTCTATTTGTCCATATCTGGGGCCCTAACAGGTGTAGTTAAGAAGAGGTTCTACACTCCTCAAAACCTTCTAGTCAGGTGTTTCTGGTCAATGTGGTTTATATCGTCATGCCCAGGACTAGGAGATTAGTAAAAGAAAACATGGGCAAGTGTTCAGAATACCATACTCTGGTTCATTAGGAATGAACAAGAAATGGCATCACAGGAACAAGAAAAAAATTAATACAAAATATTCCCTAAAGCCAAAATAATTGAAATTTTAAAAATAAATAAGTTATCTTCAAGCTTTAAAATTAGCTTTAAATGAAAGCCAAGAGATTAAATTTTAATTCCAGTAAGAAAAATGCACTGGTGTATTTTAAACCGAAATTATAATCATTTTAATCTAAAATTTTTCCTGATTTAAAAAAAATAAATTTAAATTTACCACCATTTTTGATTGATTAAGTAGTAGCCAAATTTGTTTTAAAAATGTTGCAAAAATAAAATATACCTCACTGACATGTCATTTAAGTCAATTTTTAAAATTTTAAAATTTACCTTTCTGATTTAAGTCAAGTGATAATTGCTTACTGCCAGAAATTTTAAATAAAAAGCTTTTTTAACTAGACGGGAGGCCCTCTTGACAGATTTATGACAACCGGAACTTGTCAAGGCTAAGTATGGCGACCACACGTGCCAAAATTTCAATTAGGTTAAAACATAAAATTTTCAAATTTTAATTCCTTTTTTTTTCTTGGTTTTTAACTAAATAGTAAAATTAAAAATTTAACATATTTTCAGCAATTATATAATATTTTATAGAAGTTTAGTTTAGATTTGAATATGCTTCCTGAATAAAATTTCCAAATTTCTGGCGAAGTGAATTGCGTCATGTTGCTCTTTTTCTCACAGACGATATTCAACTGATCCTACTATACTGTGCAGTCGACAAAAAATTCCCTCAAAGATGAAGAAAAGACTCGAAGCGACGGACATGTGATTCTACTGAAGGATGCTAAGGCTATCATGGACAGAGCGTTTGAGCTACGATGAGGTCTTAGAGAGGAGGCAAACAAGGAGAAGGCTTATAAACATCAGAAAGAGGCAGCTGAAGTTTCTGGGACTCATAATGAGGAAGGAGGGCCTGGAGAATCTGATATTCATGGGTCGAATAGAGGGAAAGAGAGACAAGGGAAATCAGCGCGTGACATTCCTGACGGGCTTGAGCAGGTGGATGACAGAACGTGGTCTAGGGGAGGAAGCAGAGGGAAGGAACTGCAAGGGATAGAGGGAGGTGGAGAGCCATGATCGCCTACGTCCTGAAAGGACATGCACATAAAAAGAAAAAAGAATAATTATTGTGTGCTGCATGATCATTGTGTGCTGATGGTTGCTGGTTTCAGGGAGATTGGATGCCTCATAGAAATCGTCAACTAAATTTGGCTTAGAGTCTTGTTGCGGGGCCGTCAAGCGTGATGCTATCAACCCCGCAAGCAGTAAAATTTATATTGGAAAATACGATCGAAGCAAGGATAACAAAAGCGAGGGTTTAAAATCAAAGCCAAATTTTATTTAATAATTTGGCAAAAGTATGTACAAGTCTTGTGTCGCAATGAATCGGGGAGCGCCACCCGAAAGATCGTCTTGTTTTAGGGCAGCGGACCAGTCAGTGCTGAGGGAACCTGCTCGTCCTTAGGTTGACGGTCATCAGGGATGCAGCTTGGTAGTAACCGGAAGGACTATCGCATAAGCTATGTGGTCAGGTAGTCCTGAAAAGGACTATTGCATAAACTATGTGGTCAGGAAGTCCTGAAAAGGACTATTGCATAAACTATGTAGGCAGGAAGTCCTGAAAAGGACTATTGCATAAACTATGTAGGCAGGAAGTCCTGAAAAGGACTATTGCATAAACTATGTAGGCAGGAAGTCCTGAAAAGGACTATTGCATAAATGTGTAATCGTTAGCCCTGAAAAGGACTATGGCATAAACATGTAGTCGTTAGCCCTGAAAAGGACTATGGCATAAATATGTAATCGTTAGCCCTGAAAAGGTCTATGGCATAAATATGTAATCGTTAGCCCTGAGAAGGACTATTGCATAGGTGTGTAATCGTTAGCCCTGAAAAGGACTATTGCATAGGTGTGTAATCGTTAGCCCTGAAAAGGACTATTGCATAGGTGTGTAATCGTTAGCCCTGAAAAGGACTATTGCATAGGTGTGTAATCGTTAGCCCTGAAAAGGACTATTGCATAGGTGTGTAATCGTTAGCCCTGAAAAGGACTATTGCATAATCATGTAGTCGTTAGCCCTGAAAAGGACTATGGCATAAATATGTAGTCGTTAGCCCTGAAAAGGACTATGGCATAAATATGTAGTCGTTAGCCCTGAAAAGGACTATGGCATAAATATGTAGTCGTTAGCCCTGAAAAGGACTATGGCATAAATATGTAGTCGTTAGCCCTGAAAAGGACTATGGCATAAATATGTAGTCGTTAGCCCTGAAAAGGACTATGGCATAAATATGTAATCGTTAGCCCTGAAAAGGACTATCGCATAAGAATGTACGCGGGGTGCTGCTGCTGCTTGACCCGGTCTGGCTAGTGGCGGCTGCTGCTGCTGCCTGACCAGGGCTGGCTAGTGGCGGCTGCTGCTGCTGCCTGACCAGGGCTGGCTAGTGGCGGCTGCTGCTGCTGCCTGACCAGGGCTGGCTAGTGGCGGCTGCTGCTGCTGCCTGACCAGGGCTGGCTAGTGGCGGCTGCTGCTGCTGCTGCCTGACCTGGGCTGCTGCTGGGCTCGGTCTGGCTGACTGGCTGGCTGCTGCTGCTGCTTGAGGTCAGCGGTGAGGGGAGCGTGCCGCTCTTAAACCCGGATGCTGCTGCTTGACCCGGGCTGGCTGGCTGCTGCTGCTTCAGGTCAGCGGTGAGGGGAGCGTGGCTCTTAAACCCTGGTTCCAAGAATAATCTGGTGGAAGAAATTTGGCCATGTTTATGTAGGCCGGGGTCAGCATCGTAGCTTGGCTAATAATGTCTTTTAGTTATTCGCTAAAAATGAGCTTCTACTTTTGAATGTACCCATGGGTTTCATTTAGGCCCCATGTGTATATGAATTAGTTTCTGGTCATTATTTTTAGTTGTGGATGTTACGTTTCGTTTTGTTTTTGTATTTTTGTGATTTGGTGTCTGAAAATGCTGAGTCACTGGAACTTAATGGCGTTTGTTCCGTTTTCCGTGGTGACGCTTTCAGACGTTTGAGTAGCCGGCAGTAACTTCCGGCCGGGTGCGATAGTCTAAAAGGATGGAATTGGAACAATATTTGGAGCTAAAATTGTATACAGTAAAATTGAATGTAAGAATTGTAGGAAAGTTTGATACTTCTGAGCTGCTTTTTATTTCATAGCCTTACTCTCTCTCTCTCCTTCTCGCTATCTCGCTATCTCTCTCTCATCTATCTATCTATCTATCTATCTATCTATATATATATATATATATATATATATATATATATATATGGTGTCCAATTACTGTTTAATTACAATTGATTTCATAGTAGAAGCACATACATTATAGAAAATATACCAGGATTCTAAATCTTCTCAACATTATGAAAACCGTTGAATATCTCTTATTGAAGAACTGTTGGTATCTCCTTTATGGGTCTTTTATTCTTCAAGCATATGAAAGTCTGATGGCACCGGGTTAAGACTGTAGGGTACATGAGACAAGCTTATTCATACATATATATTGATTTAAGATACAATGTCGTTTTGCATTGTTATGTGTTCCAAAAACACGTCATTCCTCTTCAGATGTGGCGTAGTTCAAAGACATCTTGCTTTGTTATTTTTTGAGAATGTCCTCACATAGGAATCAGAAATGGCAATAATAACATTCATAACATCATGACTCACTTCTCGTTCCAAAACATATTGGCCATCATTTTCTACGTGGAGCGAGATACCTTAAATTACTTTATCTATGAGTCTCTGTGGGGATACAAAAGGCGATTATCTTCCTTTGGTCGAGTAATATGACAGTCGCCTAGTGACGTCACTTCATACAATGACCAAAGTGGCAGTTAATTTAATTCGGTTTACAGTATAAAAACCACGTTTGTTTTGCTCAGGCCTCTCGGCCCTGGCTAAGGTTAAATCTGACTCCACCAGGAGCTTACAATTCCATGGTGCCATTTTCCTTTGGGAATATATCTTCCCCAGATATAGAATGAAAATATCTCCTGCTAGCAGTCTTCAATTTGGGAAAACCTAAGACTCGCCGTTTTCTGTTTGCAGAATATCTCCTCGCTTGGGACAGAAGATGTATCCGGCCTGCTTGAATATGGATTTTTAAACATAGTAGCAGTTAATTTGAGTGGAATTCTTTGTTGATTTAGTTTAATTATTATATATGCCTGCGTGCAGTCAAGTAAGCCTAGGTTGTTTGTATTTGCATTAATGTATAAACAACTACATATAATTAACAACATATTTTATTGCCTTAGAAAACTAAATAGAAAATATACAAAAGTGGGGAATGAAGGCGTGTCCTTATACGTATTTGAAAAGTATTATTAACGATGTTGAGAGACTTACATTTCAGAAGAATCCTTTATTGGTTTGGCAGAATTATTTTATTTTATTTGTTTTTTTATCATTTCACCCCAAGCAAGGCGGCAATGCCATTAGTATGCAGGCGGCTCCAGGGAGTTAAAGTGAAAAAGAAGACTGAGAAAAGGGAGGATTGATGAAAGGACAGAAGATGAACGAAATTCAAGAAGATAGAAGATGGTCACTGACGCTATATTTAAATTTTTGAAGATTGTAGCTACAAGGGAAGCAAAGAAACAGAAGAAAGTTCCACAGGTGGGAAGTACGAGAAAAGAAATTCTTCTCATTCCACTTTCCATTTCAAGGGATATCATATCTAGTTCTTATTTTAGTGCTGTTCACTTAGTGTTCCCCGCATTCAAGCTGGTGTTTGCTGTAACAAAAGATAAGCTATGGTGAGTGCACGCAAGCATGACAAGCAGCAACAGGAAACATTTCTGTATTTTACAAAGAATTCTTGGAAAAGAAATAAATTCCAGTGATCGGCAATTCTGTGGGTGGGAATCCGTTGTCGATGAAAGATGGCAGAGGAGAATCTACATATTCTTTCAAACTGACAGAAAGGCAACAGGAGCTCAAATAACGGATGTTTATAGAAAATGATTTCTCAATGCACAACTCAACGAAAAGTGAAACAGATAAGCAAGAGCATCAGAAGAGCACATCGGATGCGCCCCTGGTGTTGGATTTGCCGTTTTTGGCAAATCCAACACCGGCAACTACCCGCCCCCCTCTAATCGACGTGCTCAAACTCGCAAGAAAAACAGGGGACGGCTTTTCTTTGAGCTCAACGCCGTGACCTACTTTAAGTTGACAATATCTTCACGTGACATGTTAATGAACTTCAACCAATCCAAAGCTTTCGTCTTCTGAATGTGGACAGTTCATGTTAACTTCATTCCTACGTTAGCTGTTTGAAGTATCAGCTGCCGGTGAATGTTAGAGTCGGCTGATAAATTTTATTTTGTTGGAATTTGGTAAATGGTGAGTGTAAACTTCACAATTACACAAGCCGAAAGAGACAAACTTGAATTGGAAACACGTAGTTTCGTATACTGAGAAAGACATCTAGACAACTCAAGGTAAGATACAGTATTTCTGTCTTATTTAGATCTCTGCACAGCGGTTCATACATTATTATTTTAGATTTTAGTTTCAACACAACATTATACAATGTATTTTAAATGATTATGAATATTTAAACCATTCGGTATTTTATTATGTTTGAAACAATAAATAGTGAACGAATTAAGTTATCAAATTGCGTTAATTTATCAGTTTTCTGATTTACAGCACATCTTTTGAGTTTAAACTATTTATGGGTATATATGTTAATAGTTTAAAACCAAATAGAAGTGAATTTTATTATTGGTGCATCAAAATTGTCATGTTGGTAAAATTCGAAAACTAACCTACGATATACAACGAAACATTTACGATTGTAATTTACATTCGCACACCTAAACCCATGAAACTGCAAAGATTGAAACTTACTTCAAGAGTTAATGTACTTTTTTTTATTAAAATTTAATTACTGTGTACAACCAGAGCTGTGGCTAGGTCCCCGAACCCCAGAACGAACATGCAGTTAATTTATGAAGTTTTTTTTAAAAATGTAATACTCAAAGTTTTTCCAGCACCACCACCATTAAGAATTTCCCGCCAGTGTATTACGTCTTTCATTTTGGGCTCAAATAGTTACCTTCATATAGGAAGTAGGCATATGTGTCGGAGTTAGCTCCTCCTCATTTCCTTAATCCTTCATCAGGGGTCTCTCTCCCACGAGTATAAATACTGGTTGACCCTTCTCCCTTTCTCTTTTCCGACTTTTCTCGCGTGGATATGAGGTAAAATCTCTTTTTCGACTCAGGCCTTGGGCCGCTACCTCGTGCGAAGGCGAGGTATAAAACTTTCTCTTTTTCACTTAGGCCAATATGTGACATCTCACAGATACACCGTTTCCCATATTCTGGGAACACGCTAAAAACAATACACGTACGTACGGACACTCAACACAAAACACACACATAACTTCTCCATACAAACACTCTGTAACTTTTCATGTCTTCGTGTATTAATATATTTGTTTACCCATAATATATATTTGTTTACCCATGTATATCGGTCTTGTTTGTTTTCTTTGGACTTCATTAAAGTCCAACATTCCTATGTAGCTGGACCGACTAGCAGGAAAGTTTAACCTTCTGATATCTCTTCACATCTTCACCCCCCACGGTCCTCTACATATGTATAGTTCATTAAATTCTTCTTCTGATAAAGAAAATTTTTGTGTTGAAGTCAAATTGGTCAGATGCATAAAATTCACCAAATTATCTTCAGTACTGCCGGTGTGATAACGCCCCCTCCATCACTCGTTATTAAAAAAAATGGGAAGATGCTACGTTTTAGTCCATTCTTTCTCTACCTGAAACTGATCAAACTATAGATTTCCAATTTTAAAATTCCTTTTTACATATCCCAAAAGTCGTTTAATGTGGGTTCAATCTTAGAGTTTATCAAAACCAACATATTTGCTATTGCTCTGAAAGTTTCAACATTTATTTTAATTTTGTTAATGTATCATAACTGCACCTTAAGCCATTAATATTTTTTATATATTTTTCATAATCTAAGAAAAACGAGGGTAAAATCAAATCTTTGAGACTTATTGATTAGTAGGATTTTTTTAAATTCCAGTCTATATTTGAGGGAAGAAAACTATTTTTCTTGGGTCGTACACCGTTCTATTAATTTGATTATATATATTTCCGTGATGTTCTTTATGTTTCCAGTATTATCCTTCTATTTAAATTAGGTACCTCCACGAGATCGCTAAAAAAATGAGCATAGCATGATAAACAAAACGCCAAACTTGACGAAAACAAAATTTTATGGTCTAAATGTTTATGTTATCATTAAAAGGAAAGCTAAAAGTTTATTTTAATTATGTTTAAAAAATTTTTTTCTTTTTAGAACAACGTGAATTTTTATTTAAAAATCCTTGTTTCTCATTGTATAACCGGAACTAGTAAAGTAACATATACAATTTTTAGCACGTTTTTTTTTTGTATAGCACACATTAATTTGGAAAATCTTACAAAAATAAAAATAATTGTCGGATGTTAATGAAATTTTCAGGAAGTATTCACAGATGATCGAAATTATTATAAATATGTTTTCTTTAGTTAAAGTCATGGCAGAAATATTTTTTTTATATTTATTACCCCCCGCCCAATAACTAATTTTATGAAAACGCTAGAAATTCGATCGCGTCAGGTTTAGTGATTACAACAGTTAAAAGCACAAGGCTTTGAGGAATGGAAATCATGTTTTTTTTTTGGGGGGGGGGTAATTGGACCCCCACCACCACCTGAAAATCAGCTCTGAATTGTAACATACAAAACTCAATAAAACAAAGATATTATTTAATTTCAAATGCTTTTATTTGCTTTTAGTTGTTTTTATGAATATGGACAATATTTTCTGAAAGCAAAAAAAATTTTTCGATGAAAAATGAATTTTTAATACAATTATTTGTTATTTTTAATTATAAGATTTTTACATTTAAGTTGTTAAAATATTATAAAATTAGTTAAAAGCCGCATCAGATTTTGTAAGTGTCCTTATGAAATAGATTTTTTTAGTGCGTTGTAAATTGTATCGTTTTGACTAATCAGATGATCCGCAGTAATTAAATGTAATTTTGTGTTTATAATCAGGCTATAATTATAAAGTACGGAAGACCAACCAGAATACAATTAAGTTACGTTATTTGAGCATTGTCCTCCGCTGTTAATGCCTTTACTTGTGCGAAACACGTGTGAAGAAGTTAATTTGATTTTTCAATTTCAACTGAGAAGCTACCTAAAAGTATCAGTATCATCTTATGAAATTTATATGATCTTATTTTTATATTAATCTCGGTTATGGCATTTTTCCATAAATGAAATACCAAAATTAATAAAATGAATGGAAATACAAATAACACAGTAAAATGTAGTAAGTGTACATAAAATTATAGTATTTTATGTACACTTCTGATAAAATTTCATAAGGAAGGTACCTATAAATTAATTAAAAAGCTTTCTTATGAAATTTAATCTCATTCGTAACAGTCTTATTTTAATTTCTTTATCATATTTTTCCATAAAGCATCGTAAACGCAAAGGTGAAAGCTAAGTACAAAAAACAAAAAAATTAGAGCGCTGAAAGTTTTCCTTAAAAATAACGAGGTAAATAATTTGTTCACTTAAATGTAAAATATTTCACTTTTCTACTTCCGTAGAACAAATTATCCTCACAGAATCCATCAATATGTCATTCAACACCTGTCAAGTGAGGCGAAAGTTTATGACCTGCTTTTTTTATTTTCAAATTACATCTTTTCGGCGCAAAAGCTAAGTTAAGTTTGGTTCAAAATATTTTAAATAAACATTATAATTTCTGATTTTCTTAAAATAAGTTTATTAAAATGATAATTGATATTTAAAAGAATTTCAAACTGAGATTTTCATTGATTTTATAAAATGGAAAAAAATGGTTGCTAATTTTGCTGACTCAAAAAAGAAAAAAAGATTTTTAACAATTTTCGGACGTGTTAGGAACGATTAAAAAATGTAAAAAAATGCCCCCAAAATACTTTGATCTTTCCTCTTAATAATAGCATAAACATTTAGACGATAAAATTTTGTTTTCGTCAAGTTTGGCGTTTTTTTCATCATGCTATGCTCTTTTTTTTCTTTTTTTTTTTTAGTGATCTCGTGGAGGTACCGAATTTAAATTTATTTGGAAAAAACCCAGAAAAATGAACTAAACTATCACCTGTTTTTACCATCATAATTTGATATGAAAGAATGTTCACTATATATATATATATATATATATATATATATATATATATATATATATATATAGTGAACATTCTATGCTAGGCCACAAAAATCTCCTGAGTCGGCCAAGCATAGAAATAAATACAATATGGGAACCAGTAATAAGGAGTGCCAGAGAAAAGCAATAACAAAAAGTTGCAATATGAGATCTGGTAAAAACATGCATTATAACAGCAAAATTGCAATATGAGTACTGGTAAAAAATGGTTGCTGAAAAACATTAGGTTTATAATACCCAGAAATTCATACCCAGATGTCCTCAAGGACACATGGCACAGTGGATAAAGGCGTTGGTTAGATCCAGTGACAGACCCAATAGATCCAGTGACAGACTCAATACCCGGTTAAGGCAGTGGAGAACTTTCAGAGGGTAAATTAGCAGGAGATAACTGATAACTGACATCCATCAAACATGGCTCGTGGAACTAGAACAGTCTACCCCAGTGATCGAAATAAAGGGTTCAGTTCGAAATTCCAACCACTTGAAGAAGCCCAGAGCGTACAACAGCCGAAACGTTGTGACAAATATGGCGACAAAGATGGGGACAATAGTCCGACTAATGTAAATACTATATATATATATATATATATATATATATATATATATATATATATATATATATATATAAAGGATGCAAGTATAAGTGTTAACCTGTGTACATAATTTAATATATGCACAAACTCATGAATATTTAATGATGTGTCTATGCATATCTTCAAAAATTTGCATTAACTTATCTTTGGACTACCAACTTATATCTTGGTTACACAATATTTGTCAAAATAACTGAAAATTTGCTTTTTATTTTTTTTGTTTAAACACCTTCCTCTTGCCACATTCACATATAAAATAAGAATCAAATGAATGCTTGAATAGAGGGGAAGGATGTGAAGAAAGACTGACATTAGGCAACAGACATTCAATACACAGAATGTACTTTTTATCTTATGGTTCATTGATTTTTATTTTGACTGCTTATCACAAGCAAACTTTCAGAGCTATAAAAGCAGAATCCACCAATACAGGCGTACTACTGACAGGGTGAACAGAGAAATATCAAATTTTATTTTTTGATTATATATATTGTTGCGGAAGTGAAGAATGGGTAACCTGCAAGAGAGAACTTGTCGCTGCTGTTGTTACTGTTGTAAAGGCTAATTTCTTCTTCTCCTCAGCAAACGTGAATTCAAGGAAAAGGAATACATTGGATTTTGGGTAAATAAATGTATTATTTATTTCTATATATACAAAGCCATCACTACCCGTTGCTGCTTTAAAGGCAACAGAGTGGGAGAAGAAGAAAGAAAGATAAAGAATGTTGGTGGCTATCGGCTGATGTTCTGTGAAGACGTCAGTGTTGAAATTGATAACATCGCAAACAGTGTGCCTGCTGCCTTCTAAGCCAGCCTGTGTGTGTCGACATCTCAGCCGGGTCTCTAGCCTTTGCAGTGTTGAATCTGGGAATTTATATCGACTCCAAATCACAGTTTGGGTCTTTTAGAGGGAGTCATTTTTACTGACCAATATATAATTAATTTTATTTCGTTTAATACCGAAAACATGCGCCGAGCCATGATGCACATACGCATTTTCTCATTCTGCTTTGGGTTGTCAAGCAGTGTGTGTGTGTGTATATATATATATATATATATATATATATATATATATATATATATATATATAATGAAATGGTCAAAGTCCGACAATTATTTTAAGACATTTTTATGTTTATACATTCTTTTTATAGATACAAATATTTAAGTAAATGCTCTGTTTATAATAAAAAGTATTAATAACATTTACCGGCCTGAATGTCCGAGAAATTCTCATAGAAAATATTTGTCCTCCGACAGGGATCGAACCTGTATCCTGTACAGAACCATTACATAGCCTGACGCGCCTTAACCTATTGAGCCACAGAGGATCATTCGGTTATCAAGTTCGATTTTACTGCTTGTAAACTACAATCTTCCATGAATCTCTCACGTACATTCATACCTGCTCAAAACGTATCCAAATGTAGACAAATGGACAAAGTCCGACAATTATTTTAAGACATTTTTATTAATACTGTTTATTATCAACAGAGCATTTACTAAAATATTTGTATCTATAAAAAGAATGTATAAACATAAAAATGTCTTAAAATATGTGGTTTAGTTTTTACTTGGAGGTAAAATAGTTGTATTAATGAGGTGAGGAATCATTAAGATCCAGGAAATCTCTTTGAACTTGTCAACTCATCTTGACTTTTTTCATTACATAATGAAATAAAATAAACTTAATAAATAATCTAGCTAATGACTTAAAAGAAATAAACTGAAAATTCCAATTTTGTGTTGACTCTCATTACAATCTACTTGCAATAAACTCGGTCAAACAATTTTTCCCAATATCAACATATGATTCAGTTATATATTTTGTTGTTTTTAATAGGTTCTCGTTTGATTATAGAAGACAAATGATTTTTTCTGGGTCTTTCTACATTCAAATAATCTAATTTCTATAATGTAATGTGGCGAATAGATGCAACTGTTGACTCTCTCAACAATAGTTGTGATGCATTTATGCACTTCAGATGTTTTATGTTACAAAGCACAATATGATTAGCGTAACATGATTATCGAAATTAAAATGTTTACTTATTAATTTATGGGATAAAACCTTTGACAGATAATAAATAGAAAATGACCATATCTTGCTTAATTTACAATTTCTCAGCATTCATATTATCCGGGGGTTCATAGGAAGTAAAGAAACAATATTATTGATGTTTTCTTGCATAAGAAGAATGTTTTTTATATCACGTAAAGATATTTTTCTTCATTGTGAAAATAGATTTGGATATTGAAAATATTTAACAATTTTTTTTTTTTTTTGGACAATGGATTCAACCACCAAGTGCATCAACCGAAGGCGTTCCACATCATAACAGCAAAAATTGCAATATGAGCACTGGTAAAAAAACAAAAAAGGTTGCTGAAGACATTAAGTTTATAAGTCCCAGAAATTCATACACAGATAAACTTAAGGACCCATGGCACAGTGGATAAAGGCGCTGGTTATATCCATATCTTTTGACAGGACCCAAAGAGTTGTGAGTTCAATACCGTGTAACCAGAACCTGATTTAAGGCAGTGGAGAACTAGGAGAGGTGAATTCAGGAGATAACTGATAACTGACATCCATTAGACATGGCACGTGGAACTAGAACAGTCTACCCAAGCGAGCGAAATAAAGGGTTCAGTTCGACATTCCAACCACCTGAAGAAGGCCCGAGCGTACAACGGCCGAAACGCTGTGATAAATATGGCGACAAAGATGAGGATAATAGTCCGAATAATTTAAATAACGTGTCTGTCTATGCTTTACGTTTGAAGCATGTTTTCATCACGGTATGCTGTTTTTTAGTGTTTTCGTGGACATTAAAATTATTTAAAAACGCATTTAAAATGTGTTTTTAAAGTTCGTGATGATACCTAACCTAGTTTTTATGAAACATATTGTAGTGGACCATGCGGTGGGTGAATGTGAGAAGAGAAGATGAGTTATCTCTAGGTTATGGCTTCCGCTGGCCGGTCCAGCTACATAAGAATGTTGGACTTTAATATGGAGTCCAAAGAAAGCAGAAGAAAACAAACAAGACCGATATATATGTACAAAACAATTATATATTAATGACAAATAGATTAAAATACGAATTACAAATACATTGAAGACATGAATAAAATGTTACAGTGTCTGTATGGAAAGTTGTGTGTGTTGAATTGAATGTCCGTACGGGTGTGTATTTTGTTTCAGCGTGTTCCCAGAATATGGGAAACGTTGGTTGTGTATAAGAGTTCACATACTGGAAATTTTAAGAGAAAGTTTTATACCTCGCCTCACGCGCGAGGTTGCGGCCCGCGGCCTAAGTCGAGATAGTTGCTCGCACGTGCGCGTAAGCAGAGAAAAGAGAGAAAGAGGCGAAAGGTCAGCCAGTATTTATACTCCCGGGAGAGAGAGACCCCTGTTGACGGGTTAAGGAAATGAGGAGGAGCTAACTGCGGCAATATCTTGTTTTCATGGAAGAGTATTTTTGAAATTAGGATGATAATGGTAAATAATACTGACAGCCTGACTTTTGTCATCGTCACTGTGTGGTTCACTCATCTCACCAATAAACCCAACAATTACTTTTTTTTTACGCATCCTAAGTTTTTATTTTTTAGCCAACTAAAATCTAAAAAGTGAATTCGATCCTTACTGACTGCTCCATATTTGTGTCCTTATGCCAAAACTAAAGTGATCTTACTAAATATTCCGTCCTTTGCCTAAGTTAAGTTTAGCAAATTTCTAATTCAATTTGACTATTTTTTTTTTTTTTATTAAATCCTAGCGGCCTTTATTTTCGCAGTAGCCCACTTTAAGCATATGCGGCCGCTCTCATGTGCGTGAAGGCTATAAAGTACTTCACAACAACAAAACAATTATTGACCAATCAGAAGCGCCCATTTGCACTAAACACTTTTTTCCTTGTTGCTGCCTTGCCAACCACAGAAAACTCTTTACTAATTTTTTTTTATCTTGTCACTCCGTTTCAACCAAATATTTTTTACCCTTAAAACGTTCAGTAAAAAAACAACAACTTTTTTGTTTGATGCTGTGACCTGCAAGATCTGAAACTTTATTGATGACATGACTTCATGGAATGGTAAGAAGGGATTCCGATTATATATCAATTCTAAACTTTTTACAAATTCAAATGTTTGTTTTCATGTTTTTAGTTTTAGTAGTGTCACCAACTTGGTGTCAGTTCTTTAATATTTTTTTGAGAAATTAAAAATAAAATAAATCATTTTCCTGTGTGTATGAGTTTGATTTATGATTGCTTACGTTTTTTTTGTTTTGATTTTTTTTTAAGAAAATGAAGTTTAAATTTTATTTACGTTCATTCATCAATGTTTTGTCTTTGTACTAAGTTTACAATTACATAGATATTTAATTTCTACTTAAATTATCAATTCTTATTATTTTGAGTTATTTTTCATTACAAAGAAATGTACTTTTGTACGTTAATCAACCAAGCAAAAGAAAGAGTAAGAAGTACTTCTTATCAAACCGCGATACTGATTTTTGCAACAATTAAAAAGGGAGAAAGAAATTGAATAAGTTAATTGATTTCGCAAAAACTTTAAATTTCTTAAAAACGTTGTAAGTTTTTTGTTTGTTTGTAATAAGCTAAGCCCCCCCCCCAAAAAAAAATAGGTAAGAAGCTCCTTTTTCTTGTAAACAGTTTGTCAACAAACTTAACGATTTTTAAAAATTTTTATCACTGATTTGTTTTTGTTTTTTTTTTATTGATTAGTCTTATTATCGCTAAAATATTTTCAATTTCCACAAGTAAAGTAAAGTTTCTTTTATTATTTTATTATTTATCGATTTTGAAATATCCTGACCTAACACAAAAGAATTTGCGTTTTTTATACAATATTTGTTGTACTTTTTTTCTTAGTTTTTCTTTTTTTCGCGATGAACAGAAACACAAAAAAATGATTCACTTTTTGTTTTTTATGATATTAAAATTCTTGATTTGTTTCAACTTGTTTGATCTAAAAATAATTTCTGTATAATTTCAGAATCGTTGCTGTTATGTTAATTTAAAAATAATACTTAATGAATTTTTAGGTAAAAATAAGTTAATTCTTGTCTTGATATAACATTTACATTGTTAGGGCCAGACTTTCTTTAGGCTAGTTAAGCTGCAGGCTAGGACTCCTCAAGATGTTAAAAAGCAATGATTTTTTTTTTTTTTTTTTTTAATATACGATATTTTAGTTTTTAGCAATATATCGTTTCAGTTCCTCATATGATATTGCTCCTTTGAAATTTTTATAAATACAAAATTTGACACTTCAATAAAATATTTTGAATGAATGTCTCTTTACGCGTAGTTGAGAAACTTCATTAACATCTCAGCTCTCCAATCATTTACACCACCTACACACCCAAACTTAAAAAAACAGCTTCCTACTTCTGACATAAGATCGTCTATCTTCTTCTCATAGTTGTGGATCTGTGTTTGTACCTTGCTGTAGTCATCCGATTCTTCTAGTGACGGATCTTTCCAATCATCCTGAACAAATCACAAAAACAAACAAAATTACTTCAAAGCAATTTAAGTGGAAGTTGGTTAATTGTTTTGCTTTTTATGGTTTATCAACCTTTTGCAGATTATATAAAGACAGAAAATATTTTGATATTGTAAGAATTTTTTTCATATAATAATGATTTACTTATACAAGTCCTACTAATTAATTATTCCTTATTTATTGATTTTATTTCGGTTTCCCACAAGTTAAAATAATTTTTGTCAGGTAAAGAAAAATTGAAAGAAGAATAAAATGAATATTTTTTTGTAAGAATTTTTTTCATATAATAATGATTTACTTATACAAGTCCTACTAATTAATTATTCCTTATTTATTGATTTTATTTCGGTTTCCCACAAGTTAAAATAATTTTTGTCAGGTAAAGAAAAATTGAAAGAAGAATAAAATGAATATTTTTTTGCAAGAATTTTTTTTTTCTAAATATTTTGACACTAATAAAAAATTTCTTATCAAGATTTTTATAAATTCAAATATGGATAAACTAAATTTAAATGATTTTTCCTTCAATATTTAAATGCCTGTAGTTTTTGTTTTTTTTCTTTAAAAGTAGACACATTCCTGAACCTTTTATGGACATTGTAGGGGACCGGCGGGTTAATGTGAGGATAAAATCTCTGGACTAAGACTTCCTGCTTACCAGTCCCGCTACATAGTAATGTTGGACTATGATGGAGTCCAAAGAAAGCAAAATAAATCGAACAAGACAGATATATATGTACAAAACAAATATATATTAATGACAAATAGATTGATACAAGAATTACAAATACATCATTTAAAACATGAATAAAACGTTAGTGTCTGTATGGAAAGTTATTGTGTGTGTGTGTTGAATTGAAATGTCCGTACGGGTGAATTTTGTTTTTAGCGTGTTCCCTGAACATGGGAAACGCTGGTTGTGTATTACAGTTCACATACTGGAGATGTTAAGAGAAAGTTTTTGTACCTTGCCCCACGTGCGCGGTTGCCAGCCCCAGGAGAGGCAGTTTGGCTGCATGTGGGCGAAGCCGTGGAAAGAGAAAGAGGCGAAAGGTCAGCCCGTATTTATACTCCCGGGAGAGAGAGACCCCTGTTGAAAGGGTTACGAAACGAAGAGGAGATAACCCGATAACATAATATAATTTGTTGGATCCAAGCCTATGCAAGACAATAATTACAAAGAATTGTTTCTATTAATTTGCATTGTTTCTCTTCAACCAACTGATTGATGGCATTGTCACAAGTCATGTGACATGAACAGTTTTTAAAGCCAAAGATTCTATCAATCTCTGTTCATTTTTGCCTTTGTCCTCTATTACAGGTTTGTCCTTTGTGCTGTAGAAGGCAAGTTTGAACAAAATTTTCTGTAATTGTAATCTTTATTCAAAGAAAGAATTCCTGGTTAACTTTGTGATAAAGATTTTGCACCAGTCAGTCATTAAGTCTCTGTGCGGTAGACTGCCAGAATAGGCTTTGCTATCTAGTTCACACCAGATTGTCAAAGGAAGCCAGGGTTGGAGGTCTGCAATTCACCTGTTGACAGTGGTGAACACCCTGTGGGCCTGACTGTGCCTGATATGCACATGCATGAGAAAACTATTGAAAAGAGTGATATATAAACAACCAATCCAGAAAGGAGTTGGGCGTTTTCTGTGATATAGACAAGAATGTAAGCCCCACATATCAAATGAAAGGATAGGGTCATATCCCATGCACTGACCAGGAGTAAATGACAGGAGCAGAATAAAATCTAATGTTAAGTAATAAAAGATTCAATTCTTATGTTATAATTTGATTTGCACATATTTTTGGGGGGGAATTCCACTTCATTAAATTTGGTTCCATTCTCAGCCTGGTTGGTGTCACTCATGATGCTAAATTATATCAAGAAAACCTTCTGATGGATATGTAGTTAAATGACTTTCAATATGTTATTAACTGACAGAATTGTGAAATGGTTAATTTGCCTAAAAACAACTGTTTTAATAAGATTTTAATTTTATTATTTTTTCACATCACAGGAAAATAAATTATCATTCCTTTAAATATTCGTCAGAGTATGTTGCAAATGATTATTCAAATTTGTTAACCACTGCTTGATTTAAAGTGAAAACAATTTTAGTAAAAAATACTTTTAAAAAAATTATTATAAAAATATTTGTTACAAAAATGTTTGAATGCTTGAATTTAGCCAAGAAATCTACTTAAAATAAATAAAAAAATAGCTTTTTATTTTATTTTTATATTTGCATGTATCAGTAAAGATTAAATTTTGTTACTAATGAAAATAATAAGAAGGAAATAAATAAAAGAAATGTTTGTGAAATGAAAACAAAAAAAATCTGGAGATCTATACACGATCTGACACCAGACTTAACCCAATTTTTATGGTCAAGATCCAAGCTGACGTTTTTCTGTTTAACGATGTGATGTGATCAGACTTGTTTTAGTGGCTTCAACTAATTCTTGAGAACTGCTTATGTTATAAACAAAATGTTCAATATTTCATTATTCAGAATAAACAGAAATACTTTTTAATTTTGCTTCTGGAAAATGCTAATGTATGTTTTTCTATCTCTATCTCTCTCTCTATATCTCTACTCTCTCTCTCTCTCTCTCTCTCTCTCTCTCTCTCTCTCTCTCTATATATATATATATATATATATATATATATATATATATATATATATATATATATATATATATATATATGATGTATGTATATAGAGAGAAAGAGATAGATACACTGGGTGTAACAGCAAAATTGTCCATCCCACAAAATGTTTAATATCTAAAAAACCACTAAACTAATAGTTTCTTCTTTCAAAGTTTACATATAAGAGGTTTAGCCATCTTGATACAATTTGTTGTAAGAATCAATGAAAAAACCCTTTTGAGTTATTCAGCTAGAAAGAGAAGAGGTTAAAATCATTTTGTGTGGGCCCCACTCTCTTCCCAACTGTGCAAGGTGAGAGGATAAAAATCATTCAGGCCTTCAATAAAAATATTAGTAAAATAAAATTTTGATGGAAATTAAATTTTAGGTTGTTTTTTTTTTAATACAAACTTTTGTATGAAAAATGATTTCTTTCAGGAAGCTTTAAATAAAAGTGTGTTTATTTTTTTTTAAATAAATAAAGATAAAAATCCATTTGAAAAGCTATAAAATTTTAAGAAATACATGAATTTTGTAGAAACTAATTTAAGTTTCATAAAAAGAATGTTTACTCTTTTAAATCTTGCTTATTGAAAAGATTTATTTTTATTTACACAGTATGCTACATAAACAAAAACAAATTTTTTTTTTCAAAATATCACAATGCATAACGTTTAAAAATTGTCTATTGCCTTGATTATTATGTGGGTGTGAGGAAAAGCATCTAAACAAAAAAAAATTTACTTATTTCTAAAAGTTTATATTTATTCAACAAATGAACCACATCAATGTTAGATGCAAACATAAAGTCCATACCCCTTGCTACAGTCTATCATGAACTTCATTTTCCATGGCTTCCCCTGATCCTAAGCAAGATTGTTAATATAGACCAGCACCTGGATATATTCTATTTCCGGTTTTGTTGCCACTTGATCTCCAAAAATCCACTCCATTATTTCCCATTTCCCTTCAGTTAAAGTGGATGCCACTTAGAGGACTGAACTTCAAAAGGAACACTTGAGATCAAGATAAAAACGACCTTTTCCTTTTCTGTGTTGGTGTCCATAGAATCACACAAACTCTCTTCAAATTTGGCATGGTCAGTGAGCCTAAGGGTCACTTGTAAGGCCGATTCTTCGCTGAAATCAGCAGAAACAATGAAAGGAGGCAATTTTCCCTCTGGGACAGAGCATCTCTGGCCACAGTCTTTACTCTTTCTTCTTTCATTGAATGTAGTTCTTTCTCTGCATTTATGTCATATTGGCCAGTGTTTCTCCTGCAACTGTAATCCCTGGACTGTGCTTCCAAATAAAACATTGCAGTAAAATTATTAAAGTTTTTATTTATCTTATTAATTTTTTTGTAATAAAAATGTGTTTGTTTTTTATACTGGTTGCCCAATTTGAATCCAACATTTCAAATGAATTTTGATCTCAGATCAACAATAATCCTCTATTATTGTTAATATAAGATCGAAATCATTTGAAACTTGGATTCAAATTGAGTGACACCTCTCTTCACATTTAGCTGTTCAACAATACATCTTAGCGATGGCTTACATTTTATACATTTAAGGCTTTCTTTGGGACATTGAAACATGTAATATATTATCACTGGCTGTTGATTTAATATTGTAGAGATAAGAATTTATGCAGCAACACAGACTAAGGTGAATATGGGATTGGGAGGTGGGGGTCATTCATTACTTTCATCTGATCCATCCCTAACCCTTTCATATATCTCCTTTTAGCAAAAGAAGTCCATCATCAAGTTCAGACTTGTTTTAATCACCTTGCTGTTTTTTCTCTATGGAAACCGTCTCAGGAATGTTTGCAATTCATGTCACTTGTTTGCCGATATATTGAATATCAAGGCAGAAAATAACTGATTCAATAAAATCTTGATTAAGAAGGAAAATGAAGATGTATGTAGCATAGCGGTTATCAATGTGGAAAGGGGAATCAGCATGCAAATTCTGGACTAGTTTGTTGTGCTCACTTTCATGCAAATATCCTTGGAAAAATATAAACCCAGCTCTTCTCCCCACAGCTATGGGTTAAATAGCAGAGCAGACTGTGCTCTTTAACCTTGGGTGGAGAAGGATAACTCTGAATTCAAAACTTGGGTGTGTGATAAAAATGCATGCGTAATGTATAGTGTGTAGATAAAAGATCTAATCTAGTTTCTACAAAAACCAAAGTAGCAACATCTAGTGTGGTGTGGCTATGGCCCTATTTTCCACAGGGCAGGTTAATGGCACTAAGGAGGAGGTGGGATACAAAACAAAATTGGGAGTTTTTATTGAAAACTGACTTTTTGAAGATATCTAAACACCATTTAAAATTTCTGTTGGAAAGAAATGAGGTTTGAAATTTGGAAATTGATTTGAAAATAAAAGTTGAATCATGAATTAAAAAAATCGAATAGCTGTATTAGAAGCAAAACAAAATAAATAACCGACCTTTTTTTTTTTTATCTATATATAAATGTTTCTGTTTATTCTCTCTCTCAAATTTCCAAAACTTTTAAGTTGTATCCTCTGTGTTAATTTTGTAATGTAATCATTAAATCAACACTTTCACAGTCAGTATTGAATCAAAGTTGAATAAAAAAAAATATATATATATATATTTTTTAAATAGCTGTTAGGAGTCATGAATGATAAGTTTAGTTACTTGTGGCACATTGGTGTTTCATTCCTTTTCAGATGGTTTTCCATTTTTTTAGTAGTTAAATTTGAAATTGTCACAAGACATAATTTGCCATAAAAATGGGGTACTTAGAAAACCCAATCCACAATCTGGTTTTGAAAGGGTTAACCTCCCCCATTTCTGTTTCTGGTTAGACTTTGTGTCGTAGGAGCAACAAAAGTCATCAGTGTGTGTTCCTACTTCACAGATCAACAATGACTGTCAAAAAGGGGTTGCGTCCGGTGTCTCCTGTCCATGTCCATGTTGAAAGTGATCTTCCCATTTCTCTTGCTCAAGGAAAGGCTAAAAAGGTTTGTTGTTCTTCCTTTTGGTCTCCCCCCACTTTTTATTTATTTAGACAAAGCATTTTCCTCCTATGCACTGTTTGCTTCACTCAAATGCAGTCTTTCTTTTTTTTCTGGGAACCAAAAATCTATTCTCTCTCTCTCTCTCTCTCTATCTATATATATATATATATATATATATATATATATATATATATATATACTAGCAGTGTTGCCCGTGCTTGATTAAAAAATTGTACGACTCGTACAGCAATCGCTATCACTTGACTTAAAATATTTTTGCCCTTCCTTGCCTTTAAAGGAGTGCCCTTTGCCGTGCTGATGTTGCTACATGCCTTACTTCTTGCCTATCTCACATTGCAAATTTTTTCTAAGGTCTATACTAAACATTAAATCTGTTACGAAAAAAGAACTAAACAAAATGAACGCAAAACAATCAGCTTTAAAAAAGGACTTGTAACTGGAAAAACCGAATGGAAAAAGAATGTTAACAACAAATACTTTTTCACACCCAACCCAGTTCTGCGGAATCAGAATCAACGTTGAGTTTAAGCAAGCGAATGAGCCAATTGGAGTAAAGTGCCATGCAGATTTAAATTTTTCCCACTTGTGACGAATGCAGCTATCGGTTTTATTTTGCATGCTAGCATGCTAGTTAACATTCGTGTCAGTCAGCTGTTGGCTCTCACGCTGGCCAATAGAATCTTCCTGCCTATTCGTGGCAGCCAGCTATAGGCTCTCAATCTGGCCAGTAGAAAATGGCTGCAAACTACATGAAAACTGCCGTAGAAGCATGAAAAAATCGATTATTTCCACTATCGATGGGAGTTGGGAAATGCAAAGTCAGTCTTGGCTTTCCCGCTAACTTGGAGCATGTGCATATAAATTTTGGTGCAAATCTGTCAAATTGAGGCCATGCATTTGTTACACACACACACACACACACACACACATCCTGCCTTTTATATATATATATGTATATATGTGTGTGTGTATAGGGTGCGATTGTTAAATTGTCACCATTTTATATTTTTAATTTTGTGCATGTGCATTGTTTGTTTTTGATTTGTTGACTGCACAGTTGGGCACTGTCTATGAGAAAAAGAGCACCATGACGCAATTCGCTCTGCCAGAAATTTGGAAATGGCATGCTATACTGCTTGGTATTTGCACTGGAAGCTCCAATACAAACTTTTCAGAGTGTTTGGGTGTCAATCTAAGTCCAATGGTAATTACAAAGGTATGGCAAATTGGAAAATTCACTCTGATTGTTCTGATAAGAAAAGAACTCCCAAATTTGTTGGTGAGAGCCTCAAACTCAACACAGTGGCATACATCTAGTGTCTTGAGTTGTTCAATTCGGCTCTTGACAGTTTTCTTGAAAGATACATAATACGATGACCATCCTGAGCTAATATTTCCAAGATTTAGCGTTCACTTGCATCAGTTGTTACTACAAGGTAAACAAAAAGGTTTTGTCCGTTTTTAAAGGAAAAAAGAAAACGCTTCACAGTATGCATAAAACTAAATTTATATTAAGTCTTCGAAGTAATCGCCATCGGTATCCAGCACCTTCTGCCAACGTGTCTCCAGCTGTTCAATGCCCTTGTGGTAGAACTTGGGGGGTGGGGGAGGTTGACGCAAAGAAGTCCGTGAGGGCTTTGCGCAAGTCTGCTTCATTGGTGAAGGATTTCCCACAAAGATGATTATCCAGGGAGTGGAAGAGGTGGTAATCGGATGGCGCAAGGTCAGGGGAATAAGGTGGATAGCACAAAGTCTCCCACCCAAGTTGCTGTATGATATCCCTGACCACTCATGCGGCCTGGCGTTGTCATGGAGGAAAAGCACACCTTTGTGATTCACCAGTGCTGGCTCCTTCTGGCACAATGCCTGTTGCACACATTTCAATTGCTGCGAGTATAGGTCTCCAGTGACCGTTTGGCCCATTGGTAGCAGTTCATAATGAACCACTTGACGACCTGTCCACCAGACACAAAGCATAATCTTGTGTGGGTGCATAGGCGGTCTTGTGGTGTGAGGGACAGCATTCTGAGGAGACAACCAATGTCTGGAATGCTTGGGAGTTTCGTACAGAACCCACTTTTCATCACTGGTAAGCACTCGATTGAATAAGGATGTGGTAGGGTGGCGAGAAAGCAGCGATAGGCAGGCTGCCACTCGTTGTCCCTTGTGGACCTCCAACTTGCTCAGTTTGTATGTCTTACCTAGGCGGTGCAGGTGAAGTCTAACTGTTTCATCGGAAACGTTGAGCTGTCTTGCAAGTTCACCACACGTTAGACTACTGTTCTCTTCAATGGCCGCCTTCAGGACTCCGTCATTCAAGACCTGTGGTCGTCCACTGCGAGGCTCATCATGGAGAGACAAATCTCCCAACTTGAATTTTCGAAACCAAACTCCTTGCAGTACGTTCATCCACAGCACTATCCCCAAACATATGCGGCGACTTGATGCATCTGCTGATAAGCCCACTTTGAAGTCGTAAAGCAAACAGCCCCGAACGAGATCTCTAGACACTTCCATCCTTCTCACAGCTGTCCGGCTTATAACTGATGGCCGGGCATGGTGCGCGTGTTTTTTATAACGTCTGATGTTCCTACTTTCGGCTGTCTGAATTTGAAAACAATTGCTACACGCATTTCATATATATTTCAACTTCATTCAATGACTAATCAAAAAACGGACAGAACTTTTTTGGTTACCTTGTAATATTTCCTTTCTAGGGTCAAATATTTTTGCTACTGGATTTTTTTGCCAGAACAGCTTGTAAATTTTCAAATGCCGCTTGTTGTTCTTTTATCCAAATTAATTCCACATTCATTTTTCTTAAGGCAGCAAACGTTTCTGTCAATTCTGTCAGTATCGCTCTACATATCATTCGTAGAAATCAAGTCCTAAGAAAGATTCCAATTCGTTTTTGTTCTTTGTTACTTCAACTTTTAATATTTTCTCAATTAATGATTGCTCGGGTGATATGCCTTCGTTAGATATGGAATAACCTAAAAATGGTATTTTTTTTAGTGTTGTACACACATTTTTTTTCGTTAATTGTTAATCCAGCAATTTTTAACTTATTCAAAACTGTACTGTTTTTCCATTTTTATTCTGTCGTTAATAGCACTAACAAAAATGTCATCCTGCTAGCATATTATATATTTTATATCACTAACAATAACTTGCTCTATAGCCCTTTGAAATATTGCATTTGCAGTTTTAATTCCAAACTGCATTCTTTTCCATCTTAAGCCTATCGGTATGTTTATTGTTGTTGCTTTTTTAAAGTCTTCATCAATAGGTATTTGATATGCCAATTTTAGGTCCGTTTTAGAGAATGTTTTCATACTCACAAGGGAGTGCAAAGCCCATTCTACATTGCAGAGAGGATATGAATTCTTGTTCAAGTAAATCTTGTTTCAGTAATTATTTTAGTTTTTTCACAGCTATTAATAATAGATTAACTGGCAATTTTCATGCTTCAAAATATGAGGGAGAATACGTTTTCCTTTAATCTTAACTTTGCTTCATAGTTTTTTCACATTCCTTTTTCTTCTGCCTTGACTTTGTTTACTAATTTTGTCAAATTCATGCTCAATACGTCATTTTCTATTAGATTGTGATTCTTTTCAGTTTGCCACGATAACTCGTAATACGTCAAACCTATTTTTTAATTTCATGAAGGCTTCAAAATAGCCTAACGTTTTTATCTTGGATCCATCAAACTGATTTAATTTGACATGGCTTTTTCTTTAATCTTGGTTTTCTTAATTTCTTCCAGAAATTTCTGGGTATGAATGCCACATCACTTCTTGTATCTGTCATTTTGAAACACTTTTCACATCTTTTTTTTATATGCCAGACATTTTTGTTTTTCGCCTTGATATTGGTATCCACAAAAAGTAGACATTATTTTATCTTTTTTTCTTTATCGCATATGTGTCCATTTCCTCTACCAGATCCCAAACTTTTGGTCTATTAAATTTTTCAATCAATTCTTATTGCTGAACAAATTCAACACACTGTTCTAGTGACAGCTTTCCCAGTTGTAAATGCATTAGAATCATTTGCCGATGTTCCTCATTTTGAAAGCCGTTTACCAATTCCATTCGGATCAAATCCTTTTCAATTGACTGGTTTTCTGATCAGTGTCTCAAATTCACAATATTTAGTGGCCTGTTTTAAAGAAAAAACATATTTGATAACTGGTTCATTCATTTTTTTAAAAAATATTCATATACTTAGCTCTGTCTGCATTCACTAATTTTTTCTTCAATGCTGTATTTTTTACTATTAGTTGACTTATATCATCAAATATCATTTCTCCAACTGAAATGGGTGTGCAATTGCTGATAATTTTATAATGGCCTCACAACCAGCAGTTGTCAAGAAGAGATCATTTATTTGGTTTTCTCTTCCAACTGATTTTAAATCCTTTAGCTTTTTTGTCCTAGCTTTAGCTGCTAGCATCCTATGCGTGCACATATTCATAATTATCAAGTGATAACTGTTCACTGGCTTCATTAGTGTACAACATTGTAGTGTTCTATTACTGACTTATGGAAAGTAGTATGCACTCAACTGCCTCATGGGTAATAGCTTTAGCTACTTATAGTCTTTGTGACCTTATATGTAAATGAGTCACCTCAACAAGTACATACATGTCCATCTGCAGGAGTAATGTACACTTTAATTTGTGGATATTTTGTTTTATACTTAATATTTATATCCCAGATAAGATAATGGATTTGACTGAAATTCGAACTCGGCTCTTCAACCAAATCCAAATAACGGTGTCATTAAATTATTTCTTTCAATCTTCTCCCTGCAGTGGTTTTTATTTGGTATGGCAATTTTTTTTAAAAATGATTTTCTCTGCAACACAATTTTGTTCCATGTTTATTAAACTTATATGTAAAAATTCCCAGCAGAAAATTTATTTGAACCAGTATACTTATTTTAGAAGTTAACCCACCACCAACAACAACAACCTAACCCTCCCCTCCCCTCCCGGGACACACGATGCCATGCAGTGACATACAGAGGTTTAGTGATGTTTGGTGATACCCTGGGCCAACTCTTTGCTTGTATACTCTTAAGACCCAAGTTTGGGATGGGGGGGGGGGTGCTATAGTACCTAGTAATGAGAAATGTGAGTAAAAGGAGGCATTTTAAATATGTAAAAAAACTATGAAATAAACTTTATTCAAATTAAATATAAACTAAATTTTTATTTCACTCTTTGATTGGATGCCATCTCAATATGGATGCCTGGAACCATCACACCATTTGCGCCCCCCCTTCTGCACACTACTGCTGGCATGCCTCTTCTAAATAGCACTTGTATTTGGCACAATTCCAATTAACAAATATTCACTAAATTTGCTTCTACTTATCCAGAAAAGTTTTTTTTTTTTTAATGTCTTTGTGCTTATCTCTCTCCCATTTTCTAAAATTTGTTTTGCTTTGTACTTCCAAAATCTTAACAATTTTCCTTTGCTTTTTTTTTTTTTAATGTGTCTTTATCGACTGTAATGAGTCAGTATCATTCATGGCTACTTATATTAAAAAGAAAAGTCATAATATCCTCATCCTGTTCCTTCTGCTTGTCATTGTGATGAAGACAATACCATTTGTCTTCCATGATGTCAAAAAAAAAAAAGAGGCTGAAAGTGCTGCTATAAAACTCAATATTGCTATAATCCAATGGATAGACAAACCTTAGATTAAAAGCATTTCAGAAGAAAGGAACTACTTGAGTTAATTTTAATAATGATAAATTTAAAATTGTTTTTCTGTCTTTTATAATTTTTAAAACCTCTTGAAAAAAAAATAAAATCACTATTTTTTTAAAATAATAAAAATAACAAAAGCTGTAAGTTGAAAATGAACTGTTATCTTCAGCTTACAATTTAAAGCACACGCCTAATTTTACTTTCTAAATAATTAAATTTAATATTTTGTCATTCATTTTTGGCCGTGAGTAATTGGCCGTGGTTAAATCTAATTGACAGAAATGCCCAACAGATTTGAAAAAGTTTGCAAGAAACAATAACAAAAGAAAGAAAAGAGCAGGTGAAAAATAATATTAAGCAAACAATATATGCAAGACAAATGTAGGCAAAGCAACAGTAATGAAGCAAAAGTTCACAAACTAAGACTAAAAGTTAACCATAGGGATACAGACAAGTGATCGCAGCATTCTGACTTCAAGACTGGAAAGATGAAACCTGATGGCTGAGGCTGAGAAGGAGCCTATCTTATTGGCTGGGAAGAAATCTCAGCATGCATCTATACAATTTCTCTATAAATACGTGCAGGGGAAAGATTTGGAATAACAGTTTCTTTATTGACGGATCATCTCATTCTCCATAGAATTTTATTCCATTTTGTTATTTTCATGATGACTGTTTAGGTAATTTCCTAAAAATGAAATCTGAAAAATGCAAAATCTTGTTTTTGAAGTTTATATTTTGTCAATATGATATTTTATCTTCATTAACCATGTTTCTTTAACAAAATTTGCTCATTACTTTTCATTCAGGACAACTGTGGCATACACTATGGGGAAGACAATCTCCGGAGCAAACATTTTAGATCCAGGAGCCTATCCCAAACACGAATGAGAAGTAAAAGTCCAATTCTGCAAGGTCCATGGATTCCACCACCTGCTAGGACTTCAAAAGGAACAAAGGCATTTCAGGTAAGACATTCACATTTACAAAATAGGTATTCCTTTTTAAACCTGATTGACACAATGATTGATCAGCTAATCTCAAAATAATGGATCATCTCCCCTACACCCAATATTCTTTTCCACTTTGAAGTTACCTCCCTTAAATTTAGGTGTTTCTACCTTTGAAAGGAAGAAAAAATGTTATTCTTATGAAAAGTCATTATACTCACTACTCTCTTTTATGGCACTGACTTCTGGCTCATCTACCTGTGCTATCTATTTATCACAAACACATCACTATTACTGATTTTAAGTTGCTGCTAATGATCTAACCCTTGCATCCAACACTCTTGAACAAGTACAACTATTTCATCCCAGATTAGAATTTGCTGCAGCACAAGTTAAACACGAATGAAATAAGATTGAGTGAGAGAAAAGAAGAAAAAAACAAGAGATGGTCGATACACTAAAATCACAATCCCAGATTATCTAACTCCTGTATCCAACACTCTTGAACAAGCAGCACAAGTTGGACTCCATATGAATGAAATTCAAACAGAATTTGTAGCTTTTAATCAAGCAGGAGGAGAACTAATTCAAACATGGCAAATTAAATTAAATGGATGAGTTTTTTTTATATGAAAAATATAGGTTATCTCCCAGTGATTAAAAAAATCTCTAATAGGGAGGATGAGTCCATTTATGTGATAATAATGAGTAAGCGCCAAATGGATTTGAGACACCAGAGAGGCCTGAAGACCAGCAAAGGTAAAAGGATGCATTTTAACCTACTCCAAAGAACAGGCAATGCCAGCCACCAGCAAACCTGAATTGTCGTGTTAATTAGATAAGCAGATATCAGATAAGTTTCTTAATTAATTTCAAACAGATTCATGTATTAGATTTTGTCCCTGTTATATTCCGTGCTAATAGGAATATATACTTGACAAACACAGTGAATAAATAAGTAAAGGTTTATTGTAAAAACCAGTACTATAAGAAATAAGGTAACAGTTATGCACAAGGTCATCACAAGTCAATCCGGTCGTGAGTGCTACTATTGGAAGTTCTGTAGTTCTCGCGTAAGTCTGAGTTGTACTCAACAGATCCCAGCTAGACTCTGTAGTCCGTTGACTTACAGATACTTATAGGTAGTTACTACCTATAGTGTAGTCATTCATGAGGGTGGCAGGTTATTCCATTACATCAGTCCCCAATGCCATGACATAAACTACTAAGGGAATATGGGCAGTACAATCAAAAATGAAAAAAACGTCTCAAAGCGCAACTCTTTGGGTCAAAAATAGGAACATTTTTTTTATATGGGTCCAGGCATTACCAAAATCAAGGCAAACAAATGAGATGCTATGTACACATGTGTATTGAGAGCTGCACTAAATGTCAGCTGGAAACAACCTTTGCCCAGTCAAAAACTATATGAAAACTAAGCAAAGAAGTATATTGGGAACCTACCAAAGTTACAGTCGGTGAAAAGTTCGTACAGTTCAGTGAATTTTGCTAGAAGTGAAAAAAACAAATGTTGTGCATAAAGTTGATACATTAATTTTATTTGCATTAATGTGTTTTTTTTTTATGCTATGGGATCTCAAATTTTAAACTCGTAAGAACCTTCATCAATCAACCCACAAATAACACTAGGATCAAATCAGGAAGGAAGAACTGTGTAGAGTTATGGATGAGAGAAATGATTAGAAAGAACTGACTAGAAGTGTTCATTTAAGAATGATAGATAAATACTTCCATCAACATTGTCGCTGCATTATTTTCAAAGTGCTCTAAAGTGACTTCATTAGAAATACTGAAGTCCTTAAGATTGCCAGTGCCACAATCATTGACTGAGATCTTAAAATGCCATGTACATTTATATGCCCAGCAACTGCAACCTGACCATAAAAGTTTGGTCTAAAAGCATCCTGTGATCACCAATAGAAAAAATGACAACATTAGTCTGCCTACATCAAGAATAACACGGGAAAACATTTTGAAACTCTGCTGGCCTGTTCTACTCCCCCACCCCCCATAGTCACTTCTGCTCTTGCACCACACAATTATCTTTTCTGAGTACGACAAGACACTTTCAAATGGCAAAAACTTTCTCTAATGAAAAACTGACTAAAGAGTTTGTCAAAAACTTTTCATATAAAAATTTTCAGAACTTAAAAGGTTTCAAAGAGTTACTTGATAATTGACAAAACATCATTGCAAATTATGATGAATATATAATTGAATAAAATTTTTTTTTTTTTTTTTTTAAAGAATAAAGTTGATAAGCAAAAACAGAAATTATTTATGACTCAACCTTTTATTTATTTATATATATATATATATATATATATATATATATATATATATACACACATTCTATGATATAAAACATGTGTATCCACTAAAATAACATTTGGAATAATAAGAATTACTATTGGATTAAAAATTAATTCCATTAATTCCTTAGAAATTATTTATTGTATTTCAAATAAGTTTTATTTATATTTCCAATTTGTGTTTCTATCAGTTTGTGCTACTTGTAGATGTATAATAGGTGGGTCAGATGTGTTGCTATTATGACATCATCTTAACCCTGACATTTAATAATTTGGTCAAACAACAAATTTAACAAGACCAAAAGACTAATTTGGACTTAATGCATGCAAATCATATGTTCAAATGAGAACCAAGGGTTGATAAGCTGTAAAAAACAAATCAATCAATCAGATGAGAACCAATACCTAATATTGTGAATATGGCAATAAAGATCAGAATAACAGTCTGAACATTGTAAACCATGTAAATCATTAAGATCAGTACAATCAATGTTTTGGTTGGACTTTACACACATTTTGCTTATCAAATTTTAGGCCCAGACAAGAATAGTACTATTCAAATTATTTGTTATGATACTAACAATTGAGGGAGCTCCTTACACTTCAACTATTCCTTATTGGAAGGGGGGGGGCATCAGCCAAAACTATCCTCAAACAAAGTTGAGGATATTAGTCTCAATAATTCCTGGTTATATTTTAGGCATGAATAATCAGCAAAATAAACCAATGTCCAATTTTTTGTCGCTTGGTCTCTAAAAAAAACCTTCATTCATTTCGTTACTTGCCCATGCCCCTTCAGTCAAAGCGGATGCTGTTGTGAAGACCAGACTTCATAAGGAACCACTTGTTGGCCATTAAACAGAAACACCTGAGATTAAGATAAAAATCACATCCTACTTTTCAAGGTGACTCTCCACAATATCACATATGTATTAATATTTATTGCGTATAAAGTGAGGATTTTTTTTAAAGTTTAAAACAAATCTTTATCCAGATTAGTGATTCTATTTAAAGTGCTGGCAAAATTAGTGAAAAAGAAAATATGAGATAAGGGAAATTTTGCTCAAGGATTAGTTGAAGCAGCATACACCTGGAAACAGGGACATCAGCCAAAACCGTGATCAAACAAGGATGTGGATATTAGTCTGAATAATTCCTGGTTATATTTTAGGCATGAATAATCGGCAGTTTTTGTCTGCACCATTTATTACTGAGTCACATATATGAAAGAATTTTTCTTTTTAAATTCTTAAAAATAAACTTAAGATCTAATATGAAACAAAAGAAATTAAAAAAGCAATTTGTTCTCACTAAGAAGCAACATTTACTTACTACTTACTAATGAGATATTCCAATACTGTGATAGCATCAGGCCTGTTTACTTATTAGCATGGAATAATGCCTCCTCTTACAATAACAATGGAATATCTTATTAATACCTGGTGTAAATATATTGTTATATTGTGTTTTATATTACAGAATAAATTCTTCAGATATATTTTCTTGCTGTTCAATATATTTTTTCTAATCTACCTTAAAATAAATCATTTTTCATTAGAAATTATTGCATATTTGATGAATACTTCCTAATCTTTATTTCAAAATGAGACATTATGATAAAGTAGGCATGGTCTTGTTTTTTTAGACTTTGTCTTTTGCAAGTTTCCCTTGATTCCACTTAGGCTTATGGCAATATCACATTGAAACACCGGTTCTCATACAATCACCAAAGTTAAGCAATGTCAAGCCTGGTCAATACCTAGAGAGTTGATCGCTTGGGAATACCAGATGTTGTAAGTTTGGATGTACAGGTGATGGCCTGGTATTCCCAAGCTTCAGCAGCTTGGATAATGGCTTCAAATTGGAAATCAAAGGAGCAAGTTCAAATTCCAGCCAGGTTCTTAGATTCACTTACATGCAAATACACTTGGGAAAGGTATAAATCCACTTCATCTTCTCCCATCTAGGGTCAATTAGTAGCACTTGTATCAGTAAATCATTATTATATCAAAAAAATTCTTACAATATCAAAATATTTTCTGTATATAACCTGCAAAAGGTTGATAAACCATAAAAAGCAAATCAATTAATCAACTTCCACTTAAATTGCTTTGAAGTAATTTTATTTGTTTTTGTGATTTGTTCAGGATGATTGGAAAGATCCGTCACTAGAAGAATCGGATGACTACAGCAAGGTTCAAACACAAATCCACAACTATGAGAAGAAGATAGACGATCTTATGTCAGAAGTAGGAAGCTTAAAAAATGAGGTAAGGTTTAAATGATATTCTACAACATGGTCTAGTTGATAAAAGAATTTGCGAAGCTGATCTATTTACTTAGTAGCCATCTGGTTTCAATCCCTGGCTTGAGTAGACTGATTTATGGCACATCAACTTTTTCCAATTATTTAATCCATCAGTCATTTTGATAAACAATAGATTGATAAACATCAGAGTCTGGTTTGCTTGAGAGTCAAAAAGGTGAACATAATTACAGCAAACAGTTGACCCCCTTTTGAAGTTACTTTTCTGCATTGGGATACAGTTGGTGTATTCTTGACCCCCAGCCAACTGGATGTTTTGAGTAGTATAAAAATTCAAATATACTTTGGTTCAATGGAAGAGACAAGGGACATCACAAGAATTGAGAAGAATTAACTGAAGAAAAGAAACATGGAGAGTAGAATATGAAAAACATCTGTCTCCATATATTGAATTTCTTGAATAAAGTGTTTGGTTTTAAACTTCCATAAGGTCCCCGACATCTAACAGGCACCTGAAAAGGCTGGAGGGAAAAGTCGAATAGCTGAAATGGGACTATAAGAACCGAGCTAAAAAAAAAAAAAAATTGCTAGTCTAAAAATGATAATTCCTCATCTCAAAAATGCAGGAAAATTTTCAAACATTCTACAATTATTCCTTAGGAATTGATAAAGCTTTTTTTCATGAATATAACTTTCTTGTTCTAAATGACAACACTTCTAAATTAACACTTTCACAGCAGCATTGTTATAGCATTGTTGCATGGCTGTGCTGGCCCATTTTGAGGAAAAGTAGGAAATTGCCATTTACTGGAAATAAAATTACTCTAAGGATTCTGACGGCAATTTCTCATGGGCATTGTCATTTTGATTGGATACTCCACAGTATGGAATAAGATAAACGATGTCCCCAATGCGCATTATAATATGCCAACAAACAGATTGTATTGTACACTATAAACAAATAAAGCATTAGGAAATTAATTAACCTCTACCACCTGATAAAACCTCAAGGGTTGAAACCACAGTAGCATAAGTGGTTGATCTTCCTATTTTTTAACATATATATATGAGTGTCAACAGCAGGTAATGTAAATTTTATAAACACATAAATCTCACTATAGTGGTAGGTGGTGTTAATGCCTCCAATAAGTTTGGTAAAATAAGTGATTTGAGTTGCATCTGGAAACTTTCTCATATTTCATAACTCGATGTTATTCATCGAGCCAAACATTTTCAATTTGGGATTGAGTTCTTGCCTCTCAAACATTTTATTATACAAAGCTGACCCCAAGGGATTTTATTTAACAGGTTGACAGCCACTAAAGTGATTATAGTGTAGTCAAACTTTTGATGTAGCAAGATTAGAAAACTCTTGGGTTGATGAGAAGTAAAATAAAACAAAAAGTAAATAAAGAGAACAACATGCCGGACTTAACTGCTTACTGTATATCACTGTAAATAAAATCTCCTGTTAACCATTGACATGGTGTTATTCATCACCGGTATCATTTAAGATGAACAGCGATTTGAATCTTTTCTTTCAGGTGGAATTGCAAAAGTCCTTGAGGGACATTGAGAAAAAAGATGTGATGTTAAAGACAACAAAGAGACTAATAACGGAACAAGAAAAACAACTCAGTAACATGCGTGGAGAACTTAATGCCTCTACCATGGAGAATCGGAACCTACGAAGAAATCTAAACCAACTGCATGAAGAAGCCGAAGATAAACGGTAAGGAAATTTCAACAGCAAGCAAGATTTTGGTTGCTGCTGTTGGTTGGACAGTGACATTTTTAAAAATTTACACCAGCTGAAACAATTTCCTTTTGGGTGTGTCTATCTGTTTTGTTTTTTCAGTATCTGAAAAGAATTTTGGTAATTTTAAATAATCTCAAAGAAGATGATAAAGTCTCCTCTGCAAAGTTCTACTTCAACTCTATATTTTCTATTGTTTCTGCATAAACTTTGAAATCTTATTCACTATTTATTTACTTTTTCCTCCTTCAATAGGAGTAGATAGGTTCACCTATCCATCCGTTTCACACTCCTCCCTGGTTTTTTGAAGTGGACTAGAGATTTATCCCTTGTTTCCTGTTCCTTCTAAAATCTTTTCCTTATCTTTCACTTCAAGTAGCTCTTTGCATCTTAGTGGTATTATCTCCTTGCTTGGAGTGAATTAATTAAAAATAAATACCCATATTTGAGTAGACACTCCATCTATTTTAAGCAGTATTTATCTTCTGTCTGTATTTCTGAGATGACGTATTGAAATTATTTACACCATTTACATTGTTCGGACTGTTCTCCTCGTCTTTATTGCCATATTCATAATATTTCAGCCATTGTACACTCTGGCCTTCTTCAAATGATTCGAATTTCAAACTGAACAAAAACTTAGAGAATTGTATTAAAAGGAGATAATTGAAACATCCAGAAGGGGTATGGCACGTGCAAGTAGAACCATCTACCCCCGTGAACGAAATAAAGGGTTCAGTTCAAAATCCCAATCACCGAAGAAGGCTGGAGTGTACAATGGCTGAAATGTTGTGAATATAGCAATAAAGATGAGGACAACAGTCCAAACAATGTAAATAGTGTAAATAACTATTTATTTTGTCTACCGGTCTATGTACTTGAGAAAACTAAAAGAAAATATACCCTCTCACAGAATTTGAATCTGCACCCTTTTGCAGGAGGAATCACTATCTGATCTGGCATGTTTTGACTGCTTATCTACGAAGAATGAAGTATCGCTGAAAAAACATTTCTTAAAATTCTAACAAAATGACCAAACATTGGAAATTGGTAAAGCCAAGACCTTTTCAGCACCCCCTTTATATTGTGTGGATACATTAAGAGATTTAGTTGGAGGCCTATAAACAGCTAAAAATCTTGTTCCACCTTAGCAAATGTTACATTATGGAGTAAAAATTAATTTATTTTTAAATTTCTATTACTTGAGAGAACAACAATCTATGAATATTTATCTCACTATATATTTCACTATATATATATTTATTTCACTATATATATATATATTTATCTCACTATATTGTTTAGCCTCAAAATTCTGTGTTCCTTGAAATGAATTCCTGTAAATTAGAAATTGTCATCTCAATAGATAACTTTTTCTTTTGGCTCGAAGATCAATTTCATTGGATTCTACACAAAAAAATTTTTATCTTGTGTTTATTTATTTAAAGTGACTACCATTTTTAAGATTCAACTAAGCAAGAAAATAATCTGTAAATAAATATAAAAATTATAAATTATAATAAATTATAATATAAAAATTATATTATAAATAAATGAACAAAAAATAAAAAATGAGCCGAAATAAGAATGGGAGACCTGAATAACTGAAAGAAGCACCAATTATTTTTGGTAATCTTTCTATGAAATCCAATGCACGATTTTGTTTCAGTATTACTGGACAAATTACGATGCAATTTGATGCATTAAATCAAGTCATAGGACGTCACATAGATTAAGCTTTCGGGCAGCTGAATAAGGGAGATAATTTGAATAAATACTTATAAATTATTACATTTTTTTAGAATTTTTAATAAGATATTTTTTAATCAAACCAGTGTGGAAAATTAACTATCTAATAAATATCCTAATAAAATATTGCCATTTTACTGATGTTATTTATTATCGAAAATTGAAGATTTTATATATAGATATATATTTAGATATATATTGTGTCAAACTAGTAACAATGTCAAAAAATGCAAACAATAGGAGTTATATCCCTTTATCAGCACCATTTTCCGATCGTTGAAAAATTTCTTAGTTAAAATCTCCAGATGATTTCTCCTTTCCTTGATATTTGCCACGAAAAGTTATCTCCTTTTTGCACCCAAAAGATTACTTCAGGTACAATTGGTTAAAATAAGAAGAATATCAAAATGGCTTCTTTCATTTACCTTATTTTTCTAATTATGCAATGGAGAAATAAGTTTTGGAATTTTATCATTCATTTATTTAATATCTTTTAAGCAGGCCATATTTATTTATGTTTGGATTTAGTTAGGTTTATCTAGCAAGGTATTTTAGTGGTTATTTATTACAGTAGTGGGACATCCAGAAAAGATCAACTTCACTGTAGTATTAAGACACTGAGCATCAAACAATATTAATGTTTTTGCTGTTTTACCTTTTAATAGTTAAACAATGTTAATTATATAATATAATATGCCGTGTCTTCATTTTGTTCTTTTTACACCGTGACTAATGTACACTGTGTACATGTTATGGCAATCATTACCACACACATACACCCTTACAAATTCAAATCTCCGACAGAATTCATTGGTCAGGAAGCAACGCTGCTATCTGAAGTGACAATTTTAAAATCGCTATATTTTCATATAGTAAATTTTGTGCACTTTTGGGAGAACCGGCTCCCAGAAGTCTCCCCGAACCTCATGCACTGATTGGTCAACCAATCAGATTCTCTGCATGTGGAGACTGATTATTCCCGCACAGCACTCCTGATTCAATGACCACCTATATAAGCATAAGAAAAGAGGAGCTGCACTAGTGAGATTCAGCTGCTACAGAAATCTACGACAGTTGAAGCTATGCACCCATATTCTCACTCAACTCTCAAGCACTTATTCTATCACACTTACATAATATTCCTCTTGCGAGGCAGAACTGTTTAAAACATTTATAACAGACTAAACTCTCATTTTCTTTCAGAGAACTTTGATAGACTTTATAGTCAAAGAGAGGCAACTGTCGTCTTACTCTTTGCATGCTTTTTCGTATACATTCTTTGTATGTTTCGTTGAATACCATTTTATATCTATTGATACCTATGCCTTGTCCCTTTCTTCACATCAGTTTGGGTTCCTAAACAAATTAAACAAAATTAAATAAACGTGGTAAGAGGTCGACACAATGTGACTAATATGTTTTCAAGCAGTGCTATTTAGATTCTGAGCAATTCTCATTGGTCTATTTAAATTTTGAGGAATTCTCATTCAACTGTTCTTAACCTATACATATCAGTGAAAAAAGATATTAGTACTAAATGTATTCATGGTCTGTGAGATTAGCTAATCACTACTGCTCAGCGAAGGTAAAGTCTGAAAAACTTGAATTTACTCTTCATTCTGCACTATTTACATTTTTTTAATTTTTCACTTTTGCTTTCTTTACACATTTTGTAACTTGTGTTTTTCCTGCTGTCTGCCAGTGTCGAATGTGCACTTCTGAACACGGAAAAAGACAAGCTGATGCATATGCTGATTGAGGTGGAAATGGACAGTAAAGCTGCTACAAAGCAAGTCTCTGAACTGCATTCTTCTATCCACAGGTTGATGGAGGTATGTATATTAATGCAGTGATACACTCTTTTAATTGCTCCCTTTCTTTCCTGCATGTGAGACGACATTTTCTTACACACTCTTCAATCATAGATTGTACACATATGTAGACTTGCAGTATAAGATGGAAATTAAAATTGGCAATGTTTAACCTTTGTTCCCACAAAAAAAAACAGTGTTTCAAAAGGACAGTTATTCCCTTGACACTGCTATTAGTGTATCTACTTTTAATTCCCTCATCACCAAATATCTTGATAAAAATGTTGCATTCTTAGCATTCCATAATGTTTGGTATAAGAGTGTTGAGGAGTGAGGTGCCCTTTGACAGACCACTCTAGCAGTCCTTCTCTTAGACTGGCTGCCAGTCCAGGCTGTTATTTAACCCATAGCTGGGAGGCAGAAGAGAAGAATTCATATCTTTCCCAAGGTCCTTTGTGTAAAATGAATACAACAGATTAGCTCAGAATTTGAACTCACCTTTATTGATTCTACTCTCCATGCTAATAGCAATTATGCTACTCACACGGTAGCATAAAAATTGATATTTTAATAAGTGTGTGTGTGTGTGTGTGTGTGTGTGTGTGAGAGAGAGAGAAAGTTGGTCAATGACAGACACACATATCCAAGTCTCATAGTTTGCCTTCTATGATCAGAGACTTGGGGTCAAATTAACTTATTGGTCTGATGTCAGTGGTACCAATTTAGCAAAACACTTCTGATCCACAAATTTGTACACTTAATATGGATAGAAAGCTAAACAAATTGTAAAGCTGATTGATTAAATCTTTTGATCACATTTTTGTCCTGATTTACAATTTACGGTTGAGCTGGCTAGATGTAACTGTAAATTGCATGCTAACAGTTTCTTTTCTCACACTTCTTGCTTGTGGAACCCCCTTCTGGCTCCATACTTTCCAGCCAACTTTAATCTACAAAACTTTAAATGCAATGTTAATCGCTATCTATTGTCCTCCTGATTACTCTTTCATCTTCCCGCTCATTATTAATGTTTCTGTACTTAATTCTTCTACGCCCTGTAACCCCTTGTGTCTTAGTGGATTTACTGCTTTTCATGGGGTGATACCAATTAAAAAAAAAAAAAAAAAAAAAAAATATCAAAAGGTTAAACTACCAAATGTCAAAGTAGAGAATTTTTTAACTCTCTCTCTCTCTCTCTCTCTCTCTCAATAAGAAAATTTAAAAAAAAATTTAAGCAACTACTTATTTGCATATCATTGTTTACTCTGTCGATAAGATACCGATTTTACAAGTTCATCTTTTAGACTCCTGCTCAATGAATCTTCTCCTTACCCCTGAATTGTATAGCTTGAACCTTTGGGTGTTTGACCGTGACCACCTCGGTGGTCACGGTTTGGCCACCTATCCATAGTACCAACATATTGGAATTAGTGTAGCATTTAAATCTTTCTTTGTGGATAAGAGAATATGCCTCTTATCTGCAAATAAATACGACAAATTTATTTTATTCTTCTATCTCTCATTTATTTATTTCTTCTCATAAATTATTTTCTCTTTCTTTTATTCTTCTAAGTTTCTCTTGTTTACTTCATTTGACTTTTTGTGGATCTGCAGATGGTGTAATGGATAGAGGCTCAGAATGAGAATCAGAAGAGCCAAGTTCAAATTTCAACCAAGTTCGTTACATCCACTTATGCACAAATACCCTTGGGATAAGTACAAATCCATCTCCTCCTCCCAGCTATAGGTTAAATAGTAGGAGTTCTATCTGGAAAAATCATTGCTATTCTCAAAGAAAAATTATTAATGCAATATTCACTCCAAAAATGATGTTTTGATTTTATATAACCTGCAAAGGGTTAAGCCATAAAAAATTAATCAATCAATCCATCAACTAAACTTTTTTACCCTTCATCCTGATACATTTTTCTGCTTTCTTCAAAACTTCAGTGTGGTGCTTAAAGAGAAGGCGTAAGTGCACTTTTTGTGAATTTAGAAGAAAAAAACTGTTCGAAAAGGCATAACTGTTTATTGTTTTTGTATAAAACAATTTTTATCACAGTTTTTGTTTTATTTTATTTTTTTTTTTTATATTTTAAATTGGAGTTTAACTTTGTATCGGAATATTATCTGTGTCATTCTTACAGAGATAAATTTGCTTATTTCCAAAACAGAAAAATATGCACAAAGGGCATATGTCAAATTAGGATCTTCTAGAATCATACTGATGAGTTACTTCCATGATCGTTTCTTACCATTAATTCACTTATTTCAATGTTTTTTTTCTTCTTTCTTTCATCTTCTTTCATCAGGAAACGAAACTGCCTCCAATAGACACAAATAAATTCACTCGTCAAAAGGACGCTGTGCTTAACAAACTTACAGCATTTGAAATGACCAATCAGACACTTCGACGCATGTTACGAGATCGTCACACTGAAGAGGCTGATATTCAAAGACTGGCAGAGCAAAAGGATATTCTCATGAGACAACTACAAAGTGTTGAAAGAGAAAAAGAGGTTTGTTAAAATTTCATCAGCTTTTTTTCCCCCATTTTTTTTTTTTCTGATCAGCTTTTAACTTTTTTTGGTTCTGAAATAAAATTTGGTAAATTATTTTAATCATTTCGATACTAATAGAAAATATCCCCTCAAAAATTATCTATTAGTAATACTAATTACTAATTTGTATAACAAATAATTTAAAGTACTTGTCTTTATATATTATTATTGTTGGGATATTTATGGTGATTTCTAAGTGTAGATTAGATGTGTCACAAGGCCAAAAATATGGAGCACCCAGTGATTATCAAACTCACTACTCAGTTGTAACTGTTGGGATATTTATGGTGATTTCTAAGTGTAGCTTAGATGTGTCACAAGGCCAAAAATATGGAGCATAGGTTATTACAAAATGTTGAATTCTTTCTTGTGTTTGTTTATGCAATCCGTTTTTATGCTCATGTATACAGTCTCCTTCATCTTACACATCATCCAGTGAAGTTTTCTATCTCTCATTTTGATCTCATTCTAGGGAGGATGCTGTGCTCATTTTTCTTTCTATGGTCTGTAATAACCACCTTGATTACTTTACCTCTGACTATGACTTTACAAAATTTTAATTTTAAAGGACCACATGGTTTCATGGTTTCATTCTCTACCACAACTGCATAGGATGTTGAGCATGCAGTTTTTGACACATATTGATTTTTAACTTGTGTTAATAGGATGAATTATATGAAAAACTATTTTGATGATTTAATGAGAAAGACCTATTTCAATATTTCAGACAGTTTTTAAATCATGTTTTCATTGTCAATTCCTGCCAAATATTACACATATATACTGTTAGAAATTCCTTCGAAAATTATTGTTACATACTCTTGGGCAAATTATGATGACATATTCCCATGCTACAAGTGGCTTACGGCTTTATCATATTGAAACATCAGTTCTCATATGATCACCTAAGTTAAGCAATATCAAGCCTGGTCAGTACCTAGATGAGTGACCACTTGGGAATACCAAGTGCTGTAATTTTAGATGTACAGGTGGTGTAATGGATATTAATTTGGGATTAAAGATCAGAGATCTAAGTTCCAATTCCAGTTGGGTTTATTATATTCACTTACATGTAAATACCCTTGGGGAAAGTTATGAATGTAGCTGTTCTCCTCCAAATTAATTAGTAGGACTTTTATCAGTAAATTATTATCTCCAAAAATTCTTCTAATCTAAAATCATTTTCTAGCTTTAACCCTTTGCCTGTCCTGTGCAGGACATGTGATTTCCACATCCATGCATCATATGTGGTGCACACAAGCCATGATTTTAAAAGAGTGGCAAAACTAAGGACATTTAAGAAAAGAGTCTACTTTTGAGCAGGATGTCTGAGGAAAGGCCTAATCTAATATTTTGTGCATCATATGTGACCACAGGACGCTTGACTGATAATGAAAGACATCTATTTTTCCACTTTATTGAAATGCTTATAACCTCTGCATTACATGTGATGCACAGAGCGTAGTGTCAATAAGTTATGATTTGTACGTTCTTTGCAGCACATGTGATGCACAGGTTTTTATTATGTGGTACACTATATATCAGCAGATTCTCTTTGCTAAATAAGCTGGGTTGCCTTGCAATAGTTATAAATCTGAGAACAAACATAAACATTTGGATAGTATACACAAAAATGCCACAGACAGGCAAAATGTTAAATAACCTGCAAAAAGTTTCATAAGTTGTCATAAAAAATTTAATCAATTTAGATATTGCTATTCATAGTATTTTGAAAGATTTTTCCAATTTTAATAAATACTTTTGATGCAACCAAAACAATTTCCTATCTACACGACTCAAATCACAGAACAATTCCCCACACTCCCTGGCCATTTCTTCATTTCTTTTTAAATAAAGATTTTCTTCAACTGACATATATATCAAAATGGCTTATCTTAGTCAATTCGTTCTTTGAAATGTATTTACTTTTCTATGCACTCTGCATTGATACCCACCATTTTTCTTCAGAGTATTTTTGTAATTGTCTTGTGTGTTTTTACACGTGTTGTAAAACCTCCTGATTTCCATTTAATATTGGAGAAGTCCCACATAAATAAATTTATAAACCTAAATAAATATTTTTTTATCTATTCTTGGGGTAGGCAGACATAATTTCTTGAGGGGTTAATTTCTTTTATCGAAAACCTACATTTAAGTAAAGCTCCCTTATTAACTTTGTAAGGGAAAACATTTCAGCTTTATTACATCTTTGAATCTTAATCTGAATGTTTTATTACATCTTTGAATCTTAATCTGAATGTTTTATTACATCTTTGAATCTTAATGTGAATGTTTTATTACAAATTGACATCAATTTCAATCGTTGGTATTTTGTTTCTTCCTTACAGAAATTGACAGTTGCTCAACTGGAAAATGATAGAAAGATTATCGAACTGGAGAATAAACTTGCATCTCAAAAAGTGGGTCTGCTTCATTTTTACTTTTTCTATTTTTCTACATATATTTTTTCTCTTGGCAATGCATGTGCTGATCTCTCAAATTCTGGCCTGTCAAGGTTCAGGCCTTTGTTTAGAAGTCAATCCCATTTGAAAAGGACTCACTTCCTTCAAACTATTGAATTCAGAGATTAAACTGACCTTATCCCTTATATTAAATGTCACACACACACACACACACACACACACACACACACCATCTTTTATAATTTGTACCCAAATTCATTAAAACAATAAAATAAATTCTAGAGAAAGTCAAGAGGTGTCATGTGAGAAATGTCCACTTTTAACCAATGTGATCACAGCCATAGTTCCAGCTTTGTTATAGTCCAATAAATTCTTTTGAATAAGCAAGAAAAATATATTTATTTTCTCAACTCTATTGTTCATTATTTTAAATTTGAACAAAAGCTTTTTTTGTAAATATTCCTATTCCAACATTCACAGTATTAAAACTGTTTTCCAGATTTAATGTGTATATTTCTCATTATAATTCTATCAATGAAACTGTTTTCCAGATTTAATGTGTATATTTCTCATTATAATTCTATCAATGAAATACTAGCATCAGGACTTGTTTTATCAAATGTATTTATTAACCAGACAGTAGAATTTGACGAATACATCTTCTACCAATATATCAAAATTTGAGACTTTTGCACAAGAACAGGAAAAATTTTTGTTAATTTTTACAATTTATTTACTATTGCTCATGCAACTGTACTAACCTAGAAGTGTGTGTGTGTGTGTGTGTGTGTGTGTGTGTGTGTATATATATATATATATATTTGTGTATTTAGGCAGCAATCCTTCTTTTATGCACATTTCATCAAACGACAGACAAGGTGCTTTTATTTAGTTTTTTATACAATTTCGCATGTGATCTAATCATTTTTTTTTCTTTTCGGATGATAAATTATATAAAAACTGCCCGAATGTTCTTTTTATCTGGGCGTTTTGGCTATACATTTAGCCAATTTAAAGGATTATATTTTAACTGTTAAAATTAGAAATAGTTTGTTGCATGTATGTTTTATAAAATGTTTTCATTTTTTTGTTTCAAAACACGTTCATAATATCTAGCATGAAACAGACTGTTGCTTTTCACCTGTAAATGTTGACTTCTATGTTCACTTTTATATTTACACACGCTCTATCTCTGATATTGAGCATTTTATCCCATAAATATAGCACATCTTAAGACTATATTTCTTCATATATATAACACCCCAAGCAAGGCGGTACAGCCACTAGCACACAAGGGGTTACAGGGTGTGGAGGAATTAGGAACAGAAACCTTAATAATGAAGAGAAAGAAAAGACCAGTCAGGAGAAAAGTAGATAGCAATTGACATTGCATTTAAATTTTTACAGATTAGAGTTGGTTGGAAAGCATGGACCAAGGAGGGAGTTCCACAAGGGAGAAGTGCGGAATATGAAACTGTTAGCATAGAATTTACGGCTGCATCTAGCCAGATCAACTTAAATTGATGAGATCTTGACATCAGTCTAGTGCTGCACTTAAATTCAAAAAGTCTAGGTACCATAGTGAAGAGCTTGTTCAAACAATTACAATGAAAGTATTTATAAAAACGACACAGGGAGGCAACCTTACGGCAGTGGGCAAGTGACTGAAGCCGAGCCACCAGGTCAGGACCAATAATATTGCAGATTCTTTTTTGGATTTTATCAAAGAGCTCCAGGAAAGTAGCAGGGACTCCGGGCCAAGTATGGTAGCAATATTGTAAGCCTGAATGAATGATAGACTTATAGATATGCAAGATAGATTCCAGAGAGAAAAAGTATCTCACTCAGCACTGAATCGATTTTCATAACAGGCAATCTGGTGATGGATTCAATATAGTCTTTCATGTCAGCTGAGAACATTAGCCCAAGAAGGCGCAATGTCACTTTTTTTGGAGGATAGTATCAGCCATGATGATGAAAGGCAGATTCAGATGATTAATGGAGAGCAGTTTTGTTTTGGAGGTATTAAGCCATCTTTTTCCCCAGCTCAAAAAACGTCCCTGAAGATACCATAGCTACACGGCTTGTAGAGAAGACCTAAATGCCAGACTTTGTCAAAAGCTTTCAAGATGTCCAATGCTACAGCCTGGGTATCACCGTTTTTATCTAAAGCATAATACTCTTTTCAATGGCATCAACGTAGGTAAGGGAAGTCATCAAAATGGATTTGTACCTTCGGATAAGAAGAATTGTTTATTATTTATTTGTTCTGTAATAATAAATACATTGAGCTCTTTTTTGTGGATCAGTTTTAACATTTTATGTTACTAGGATCCACTTAGATTATATACCAACAGATTTGTTATCTTTACTACATATAATATATATATATATATATATATATATATATATATATATATATATTATGCTTTGAAAATATTTTTAATCACAGAACATATCACCTTTATTAAGTAGGCGTCTTCAGGTCAGAATGAAAGACAAAACTGTTTTTATATTAAAATTGTTAATGTTCTACTAGAACACTCCATTTTTTTTAAACAGTGTCAATTTCATTTTTCAGTTGTTGAACTCAAGAGAATTTAATAACTGTATCTACTAAAAAGAACATTTGAAATAATGAAAATACGGTGAATTAGAAAATAAAATCCATTACTTTGGAAATATATATTTAAACAAATTTAAATATGGCTTTGAAAATGATGGAACTCATTCTTTAATGGGGCCTTTTTCATCCAACACTTCAGAAAGATTTGTTGGAATGACAATAAATATATATATATATATATATATATATATATCTTAGAAGTATCATCAATAGCGACCAGCAAAGTTTTTTAAGAAATAATCAACCTAAGTGGGAATTCTTTACGACTCAAACTAATATTTCTATTTATCAGGATGAAATGACAGCTTTAAACAGACTGCAAGGTTCACTGGAAAGTACTCGAGCTCATTTACAGAGGCAACTTACTAACAAAGAGGCTGATTGTAACAGAATGTCAGTACAGGTTCAGGTAAGAAAGCTTTTTTCTTTTTTTTTATTCTCTTAATCTGTCAGTAATCCCCATCTCTTAAGGGAGAATTGTTGTTCAAAATACTGCAATTACATTTTCCATTTTTTTTTTTTTTTTTACATTAATGTTCACCCTGTACAAGTCCCAAGAGACACTCAAGGTAGAGGATTTTTTTTTTTGTTTACAGTAAGGTTCACCCTGTACAAGGCCAGGAGGGTTACTTGAGGTAGAGGGTTACATTAAGCAGCAGTTTATACAGATAGGAGGGGAAGATAAACAGTTAACTCTAGACTTGAACAGATTAAGATTATATTGATCAGGGAAACATCCTGTTGGGAGTTTGTTCAACAAAGCAGTGTTTTGCAGGAAGAATCTGTTTGAGTGGAACTTATTCTCATTGAGGGAATGAGGGTGGTTTACTACAATGTAAGGGCATGATGATTCCTTGCCCTGAAGGTTAGACATGCCGGAAACAAATAATACAGAGTAAGCAACACTGTATATGGCGATCTGTGTGCAAGATATCAATTTATCCTAGACTTGAACAAGTTAAGATTATAATGATCAGGAAAGCATCTTCATGGAAGTTGATTCCACAATTCTGTGGTCCATCAGAAGAAGCTGCTGAAGTGGAACTTACATCTCACCAACAGAATATGAAGGGAGTGAGTGTGGTTCACTACAATATGTGTGGTATGGCTGGTCTCGGCCATAAAGGTTAAAATTGTTGGAACTAAGAAATGTAACTCATCTGAACACTTTCCATGGAAATATCAATAGAGTAGCAAAAGTCTTGCAACATCTGTGAGAAAAAGGTATTGTAAGGTGGAAAATAATTCATTAACGTCAAGGGCACTAAGCAGCTCTTGTCCATATATGACAGCAGTAGTCTATTTTCAACTTGTTCTGGCTTTTATAACGGAAGAGGATAGCAGGAAGAATCAGGTATTAACTGAAGCCGTACCTGGCACCGTCCATTTTTACAGCATCTTTTAGTGATGGTGTGTGTATCTATGAGTTCTGGATTGAGCTTAAGTCCCAATACGCACTTTCTCTGAGAGAACACCCCCACTCATTGTGACATGTGAAAATTCAGGGTCCACTTAGTGATGATGGAATATCACTAGTTTGGTTTTTGAGCCATTGAATACAACTAGCCAGTTTTTCTCCCACTGAGCTGTTAGAACTAGATCAGAGAAGAGATCAGCTACCAGGCACTGGTCATCTAGAGTTTTGGCATTGTAATAACAAATGTCACCAACCATTCCATTAACTTGAGTCTAACACTTATTAAACTCTTTGTGTTGTTTCTATTTGACATGCTTCTACTTTTGATTCTGAAACTTTTATTGACTTAAAAAGAATGAAATTCAAATCATGTGTCAATTACAAGCTTCATCAGAATCTCTCTTTGCTGATCTTTAATTTTGTCCAAGTTGAAGCATCTTGTTGCTTTCTTTCTTCGTACAGATACTTAGATTCATTTACTCCATATTTGATCCACTGGTTAATATCTTCACCTGCTACATTTGATCCTGATTGATATAATGATTTTTTTCACTGTAATTTTAAGATTAAATGATCCTTGAATCAATTAGTTTTGCCATAAACAAAATCCACAAAGATTTAAATAATAGATTGGCTGTATTCACGACAAAGGATCAGGGTCCTTGGCTGTATTCACGACAAAGGATCAGGGTCCTTGGCTGTATTCACGACAAAGGATCAGGGTCCTTGGCTGTATTCACGACAAAGGATCAGGGTCCTTGGCTGTATTCACGACAAAGGATCAGGGTCCTTGGCTGTATTCACGACAAAGGATCAGGGTCCTTGGCCATATTTATGACATATTTGCATCCATTTTTTTTTTAAAAGTTGATTCATTGTTACAGATATTTTATTTGATTCTTTGCATCAATTGATTTCTTCGCCTTCTAGAATCTTCTGCCTTGATAATTAAAATGTTCCTTTTTCTTAGACTCTTGAAAAGCAACTGGGACAGAACAAGATTGACATCGAACACATGCAAGAAATGGTGAAGCTTTCCAAAGACAAGACTGAAAAAGACAAAGAATCTCTTAAAAAAGCCACAAGGTAAGCAAGAAATAAATCCAAAGTAGGTTAAACATAAAAGATATTGATCTGAAAAAAGTGGTTATTTTATTTTCCATTTATAATATCGGGAAATACTTGGTGTTGGCCTGAAAAACAAAACAATTTCAAATATAACAAGTCATCAAGCAATTTAGAATTTTTCTTCTGGAAATATTTTTCAGAATTAAAAATGTTTTGCAAAGAAAATTGACTTTTTTATCTAAGCATTAGATTTTTTTATTTGATTAAAAAAATTTATTATAATCAAAAATTGACCTCTGATGACTTCCCATGACACCAACTCTCCTATAATCTTTTTTTGCTAAAGTTAATAATATTTACCTCTGAGTTTGTAGCAAAACATTTTTATTTTCCCTCCAGTATCTTCTGATATTTAATTGAACATTATCATTTGTGAGATCAATAAACATTTTTCTATTTCATAACAAACTCAATATCTCCTATTTTTCTGCTAATTGCTTTATTTGGTTTAAAATGGGTTAATATGATCTCTAAGGCTAACCTAACATAGACTGTTATTATTTAAGATCTTGCAGTTACCCGTTCCAAGAACTAGACCTCTTGGAACTTGGTTTGAACATGCAAAAGCATATGTCTGCTCTCACACACATAATTTCACATAATAATATAGATAAGAATATTTTTAAATGCCAGGTTTGTTGTTGCTTTTTCAGTTTATATTTATTGTCCATGCTTCAAATAACTGATGACACCAAAAAATAATTTGGAATGATGGAAATTCTTCCTCTCAGAACCTAAAACAACTTAAAGTATTACAAAGAGAAAATGGCTCCAGTCATTTCCATAAATGTAGATGTTTTTTTGAATTTTATTATTATCATTCTTCAAAAGTTTAGAAACTAAAATTAAATGTTAGACAATCCCTCAGCATTGGGCAGTCATTTTATAATCATTCAGATTTCTAAAGTTTATCATCCACTGAGAAATTAATATAAAACCTAATTTAAACAAAAATGCCTTTTAAAATCTATGTAGGGTGTTGAAGCAGAGAGCTAGCCGTAGCGAGGATGCTGTTGAACAAATGAACCTGCAGTTACTGGATCGGGAGTCATTGCTGGCTGATGTGACAAGCAAATTGGATCAGTACAAAGGCCGGGTAGAAAAATTAAACGCAGAGAAAACAGAATCTCTGTCCGAGTGTTCGTCTTTGAAGATGTAAGTAAAATAAGCATCAAATATCATTGTTGTTGGCTTTTTATCTTGTATCCAAGAATTTAATTTCTTTGCTGATAGCTTCCTTTATAGTGATGGTGTTGATGACTAAATTTTCTGCCAACATGCAGGTTCAGGACTAGAAGCTTCCAATTTCACCAAAACCTGCTCCTTAACACCATTTAATTTTGCAAGAATTGGTTAGAGATGAAAGAAAATCAGAGAAGACACTACCAATGTTGTGAATTTGTTTAAGGTGGACCTCAACTTGCCAGGAAGTGACCCACATACTTGATTTCATGACCTTCTTCTGTAACACTACTTCTGTCTTAATTGAAATTATATGTAAAGTAACTTGACATAGAATCAAGTTTCAGGCTTTGTAAACCTGTTCAAAGTTTCACATTTCCAGCACTTACACATTTTCAATTAGAACAATAAGTAAAGCAAATAATGTACTCTGAAGCTGTTAAATTTTATAGCATACCAACTGGAAATGATTAATATCAATTTTAAAGCAAATACAAATTTCATAACTGTCTGGATTAAAGCAGAATAATGAAAATGTAGAATTTTTTTGAGTTTGATAAAAATGTAAAAATCTTCTGAAAATCCTTTACATTTTTTGCCATCCTTTTTTTAATTTATTTTGTGGTGATATTTTGTAGGCAACTTGATGAATTGAAAAGCAAATTACATCAGAAAGAGGAGGATCTTTCATCACAAATCAGCAAACTGTCAAACAAATTACAAGAAACAAATTCAGAATGCACAAAGAAATCCTTGGAAAATGAAAAACTGAAGGTTTTTCTTTTATCAAATTGTTTTTTATTATTTGTTCTTTTATGAATCATTTATTAATTTATTACAAACCAATAATTTTTAAAACAGTTTTTTTTTATTCCTAATACAATTAAAATGCAAATGATTTTCTTTAGAGTGTTACTATTAAGGTTAGAGTTGTCATTTGAAGTTGAAATGGTGTTGTGTGTTGAACAAAAACTAAAAGTGTTGGTTGAGAAAAGAATCAAACAAAAGAGTGAAACAAAACAAGATAGAAATATTTATCCTATTGGGAACATTTTTTTATGTAGAGAACATTTCAAGGAATATTCATAAGTCTCTGGAAAGTATGCAGGAAAAGTTGAACTTACTCTTCTGATGAATATGAGTGATATGCATAGAGTTTAAAACAAGGTGGGGCTATTACAAGGAGTGCTAATTTGGCATCCTATTCCAATCTCGACCCACAGTGAAAGAGAGCAAGTTTCTTCTGATTTACTGCACACATACTCCCAGATTTTTCTTCTTGCACATTCCCAAAAGCTAGAAAGGGGTTACTGCGATGCGTGTGTGTCTGGTAAAAAGTTTGAATATCAGCTACAAGAGATAAGTTATTATTCGAATTTGGCCATATTGCAAAATAGTATAATTTTTTCAACTGTTTACTCTGAGCATCATGTATACTGAAGACATTTTATGTGAAACTATCAAGGATTAATGTGTATCTTTTCCTTTTTTTTGTTGTTGCTTCCTTCCAGTCTTCCCTGGTGACATTTGAAACCAAATATAGTCAAGCAGAAAATGAAGTGATCCAATTAAAAGCCAGCATCAAACAATATGAAGAAATAATGGACGAATATAAAAACAGGGTGAGTCATGGATTTACAAAATATTCAACTCATCTCACACTGTAAATTCAAATTAAACCAAGGTTTTACAAATAATCTCTTAAGAATTGAATTGTATATGACATAATTATTCTATGGTTTTCCCATTAACTTTTTTTCTTTATACTAAATATCACCCAATGCAAGGCTCGAGAGTCACTTAAGGTAGAGAGTTGCAATCAATATGGTAATGATAAATGGTGCGAGATATAAGTGGAAGAGAAGGTGGTAGGAAGTGAAGATTATGAGGATACAGAACTATAGATAATGATTGGTTAAGATTGTACTATTTAGGGAAGCACCCATGTGGGAGTCTATGCCACAAAGTGGCAGTTCTTGATAAAAAGCTGTGGAATTTCCTTCTTACATTCGGAACACAGAGTAAATAAGGGTTCACAATTTTATCATTAAATAATTTGTCCACAATAAAATTTCTCTTTCTGTCTGAATTTCCGTGATGAGGAGTGATCATTATTTACATTTAGACTAATGTTCTCGTCTTTGTTGTTATAATTACAGCATTTCAGCCATCCAGGTTTCTTCAGGTATCCATCAATCTAGGTAACCTTCATAGAATTTCAACAAACAAGGAAGAAGGCTAGACAGCTCAACACCTGAAACACTGTGATCATAACAACAAAGATGAAGATATCACTCTCACTTTATATAATAATAAAATTTCTCTTCTTTATTAAACATTTTTAGATAAAATTTCTCCATTTGTTAAGCAATTTAATGTTATCATTCTACAGTACAGCCTATTAAGGTGATTTTCTAAGCATAGCTTAGATGTGGTACAAGGCCAGAAGTATGAGGCACCCAGCGAGGATGAAACTCACTACTTAATTATAATTGTTCTAGTAAGACAAGTTTGCTAACCATTACACCATGTCGAGATACCCCAGTACAGCCTATTAAGAACACAAGATTAAATAACTTATGTATAAAATTGTTTACTCAACTCTGGACTTTGTTGCTTACTGTTGGCAAAGTTGGTGTGTGCCTTTGGGATTAGTCCTCATTTGGATTCTAAATACATGTGATGATGTTAGAGACTCTCCCCTTTCTTCTTTCTCGGGTCGGTGTTTATATATGTCCTCCTAAAATCAGCCATCTTGTGTTCACATCCATAGTGGAGCCGAGTCAGCCACCTCTTTACATGCCAGGAACAGCCACTGACATCCTGTGACATCCTGCACCAGGTGTTTAGGAGGTTATCTTTCGGGCCAACTTCTTCATGCACTTTGCATCTCTGATGCATCCATGTGAAGTTTGTTTTAGTATCATCAGAAGTGAATGATATACAGAATGAAATCAGAATAAAGTAAACACAATTAGTAATGAAAATATTTCAGTTGAAAATGTTAAAAAACTCAGAATAAATTGAAAATATTTGAGAGCAGAGAAAAAAAACATAGAGTATCTCTTTCTCCTTTCTATAAGATTTTTTTTTCTGTTTTTTTTTAATACCAGATGACCCAATCTCGAAAAGAAGCTGATGATACATTGGAACTATTAGAGGAACAACAGAAACAAAGTAGCCGACTTCATAGAGAAGGAGAAATGGAATTAGAAAAGGTAAAAAAATAAGAAAATATATTTTACTGCTATTTTTCAGTGCCTTTCTCTTTACATTTGGCATCTAAAAAAGACTCACCTGGCACAAAACCTGTCAAAGGCGTCAATCCAAATTGATCCAGAATAAATTTGATTTTTAATCTAGTGCAGTACTAAATTGGCAGCAAGATTTCATCATTTTACAGTTGAAATGACTAACTGTAACTGAATTCTATGCTAACAGTTCTTTCAATCACACTTCTTGCTTGTGGAACTCTCTTCCTCCTTCTTACTTCCTAGTCAACTTTAATCATCAAAAATGTAAATGCAGTGTCAATTGTTATCTTCTGTCTTCTTCATTCTTGTCCTCTCTCTTTAATAGAAATTTTTTTCTCATATTTTCTGGCATTCAGTAACCTCTTGCTTCTTAATGGCTTTTCTATCTTTCTAGAGGTGAAATGACTCAATACATTTCGTTAGACATTAAAAGTGATGCATTTTCTGCTTCAGTTCTCCACAAGTGAATGGAATTTGGAAAAGGCTGCAACAATACAGGATATTAACTTAGAGAATAGAAGCAGCAATTCATGAATTTGAAGGCATAATAATTGGGAGTTCAGTTCCTGGGCCCAGTAGTGCAAACTTGGACTCAGAATAACTGAGGAATACTTAAAAAAGAATAAGATATGAACAGTGGAATGAAAGCAATCTACTCTCATAAATTAAATAGTGTTCAGTTCAAAAGTTCTGGTTACCCAAATAGACAGGAACCTTAAGAAGCCCAGAAAGTACATCAACTGAAATATTGTGAGAACAAATCGTACAGATGAGGACAAGAGTTTGTATGTAAGTCTTATTTTCAGTTGGCATTCCCCCATTGTAGGCATTATTATGATAACCTTCATCTACTAACACCTTAATACACTAAGCTGAAAGAAAGCAGTAACAAATATACATTACTCTCAAAGAGATTTTATGTCATACAAGACATATATAAATATTTGTCACTAATTTATCTGCCACAGAGATATTACAATGTGTGAATAAAACACATCAGTGTGAGGGCCTTACTTATAATATTTCCTGAAAAAAAAAAAACAACAATCAGTCTAGTTGAATGTTCTGCGAATTTCAAAGTCCCATGTGGGCTCTTCTATTCTCCCTGCCACTGTGAGCTTGAGATGATGTCTAACACCTAGCAACTCCACTTTTGTCACCCCACGAATTCACATCAATTACCAGCCATCATGTGACCCTTGTGATTTTGTTTTAATCAAAAGGAGATAATTGCTTACAATCTTTTTGAAACCGTTAAAAAAAAAAACTGTAAAAATCCTATCCATCCTGTTTCTAACTTTTGAAGGTGAAAAGACGTCTGCAGCAACGACTGCAAGAACTGGAGCCCCTTCCAGAGCTTCTGAAGAACACAGAACTGAAATTGCAGGATGCAGATGAGAAAACCCGTTCATTTGAAAGAAAGAATGCAGAAAATACCAAAATCATTGCAGACCTCACATTGAAGGTAATGTAATGCTGTTATATTAATTGAACACCTTTTTGGATTCCCCAGAAATTTATCTTTCTTCTTTTCATTTGTTGAGTTACAACTGATAGATGCAGATAGCAAAGAGGGTGAGTATAGCAGATGAGTGAAAAAATGTCCCAGCCAAACTAAAAGAATCTTTGCCTAATCACCAAATTCTATTGTTATTCTGATGGAACGTTCTGCTCTTTTTCTGAACTAAGTCTAGACACTTTCCACTGAGTGCTGCTCTCAAGTGGTCTGATTGAGGAAAAGGGAATGGTAATATTAGCCATTTCCTTATAAGGAAACATTCAGCATTCATTGACCAAGCAGTCATACTGTTAGTTGAAATTAATAAAATCTTTCTCTTGAAAGAGGGTTAGGGTTCTTTTAATCATTCCATCCAAATAAAATATGCCTTATAAATGGAAGTAACAGACATTGTCAGAAGATAACTTCCAGAAATCCTCCGTAATATAACTGTATATAGTTTGTCACTTTTGTTTCTTACTGAAAAACCATATAGACTGCAATCATTTGCCACATTCTTTGTTGTATAAAATCCAAGAAATAAACTTTAATTCTACTACTCTCCCAAGTACAACTCAGGGTGAGGGTAGAAATTTCTTATGGGGTAGGGGAACAAGGGTAAAATAAGTCCCACTAGCACCTTCTGTTTTAATACATGAATCAAGAGGAGAGCATGAAGTATGAAAACTTTAGATGGCAGGGATCATAATAAATGCACATAGTTAAAAAAAAAAAAATGCAATTGAAAAACAAATAAAGAAATTAAAGTTGATCCCTTTTCTCAACTTATCAAACACAGCAGAAGTTGATTTTACTTGCTTCATGCATTCCACATTGATATAAAGTATCTACTTTTCATTACTTATTGTAGCTTGTTTAAAAAATGGAACTTTTAAATCCAGCCCAGTAGAATATTTTTCTTTTTGTTCAAATCTGGAAGACACACATCAAATCAGCTAAAATAAGAAAGCTGGTTAAAAAACATTTTAATAATTGATTAATTGGTATTTTGAGTCTGTTGGCTCTTTTCTGCAGCTTATAACATTAATCATGCACAAGAAACATCTTCATTTGATCCCTTGATCAAAATTCAACTGGCCTCCCTAAATATGGAGTAATGTTCAATAAAGAAGTCTCCAAAGATAAAACTTAACCATCCATTTTTGACATGTTCACCATTTCCTATACGTTCTCAATAAACTGCCCAAAATTTTGTCTTTGAGTCACATTTTAATCTTTTAATGTTGCTTATTTTCCTCCATCCTTCAATATTTGAATCAATCAACAAAAATATGCCAATTTTTGACAATTTAAAAAAAACAAACACCTACAGCTGTGAAATTATAATCAGCAGTTAAATCTTTTTTAATGCTCTACCATTGTATGCCCTGACAAAAACGGACAATTTTGGGGGGACAAAATATATGCAATATATCCCACGTGTGTGCATTTATATATCACACACATGTGCATGATTGTCTATCTCACTTACATGTCAGTGTGTGTATGCATGTTTAGTCAAACTGACAAGGAATCATTTTCTAAAGAATTAATGGATTTATTTTTAATCAGATATTTTTTTTCTTCAGATGTTATTCCTAGTGGATAAGCATATTTGAAATAGATGTGCCATTAAACAATGTCTATTACATCTACTGGCAGTGTGGCTGCACTCAAGAAATCTTCTCCAGTGAATGCTCAGCTACCAAGAACTTGTCATCTATTCCAAATACAGGTATCCACTAGGAATAAAAGTTTGACATAATAACAAATCTTTTATAAGAATCATCTAGTTTCCAAGAATTTTCAGTTTGAACTAAAAATGATTATCACTTTTATGCAAAGCTTATTTCATTCCTCGTTCTTTTATTAGAGAAATTCAGTTTTATTTCCTCTCCAGTCCTCTTGTTTTTGCAGATGGAACGACTAACAGACTCGTATGAACAACTCAAAGACAAATGCTACAGTGTCCAAGAAGAGAATCGCATGCAACAGAGTAAAATTGACACTTTGGAAAGGTTTAACACTTTGTATTCTCCCTCATTTTTTTTTCTCCACATATTGTACAAAGTTTACACTCTAATCAATTGAACTTATTTCACATCTGTGCAAGTCTTGAATGCTTTACAAATTCATTTAAAAGATTTTACTTATATTTAAATTATGGAGCAGATGGAGTATAAGCGATCTTAGACCCATATGAAATGACTAATTTGATATGACAAGAACATCCGTTAAATTTATCCAATATTTTCTGCTGCAGTCAAAGTGTAGAATGTTGTATTGATGTTGTAACAAGCGTATCATCATTCTGAATAAGATGCAGAAACAGACATCAAGATATTTTAAATCTGTAAACCCCTATCGTTCTTCCTAATCAAGAGTGACCAATAATATCGCCCTGTCGTTGGTCCTCAAGTTCCTTTAGACCACTCTGGTTACCATTTAGCTGACTCTTCACTACATGACTCGTTGTCACTGGTATTGTGACGTTATACATGGTTCCGCGTAACCTAGTTGACATTTGTTTATTCATTCATGACCATTCACTCCGCTGCAAAATTGTGTTTTTGATCTCGGAGAGTGAGAAGATTACTTGATGAAGCAAACTGAAGCGAAAACAGTTTGACAATTCAGTGACTATAAAAAAAAAACCCAAAATCCTTTTGAAGAAATAATTAACTCTGATTAAAAATGTAACAGCAATTTGGTTTATGTTTGATTTGTTATATGCAGTGATTTTAACCCTTTTCACTTGTTGTTATAATCAAATGATGCTGGGATCCCCTTCAGAGTCTGCAGCTTGTTTTCGTAGTAACTTAAATTTCTAAGTTTTGTGTCTTGAGGTGTGACACAAGGTCTTAATCAGGAGGTCTCAGTGAATGATGCAGAATCCAGTAGCAGTAGTGTGGGGAATCTCTGTCTGTCTGTGTCCATCTGTCCAAAATCTCCAGCTTATATGGAGTCCTGCACCCATCAGGGGTGGGGGATTGACTAGGGTCTTGGTTTGATTGCATCAACCTTTTCTAAATTTCCATATATAAAAGTACATTTACTTAAGTGGTTTTTCAAATTTGGGGTTGTCTAGCCCCCTTTTGAGAATGGTCAAAGAGATCAAGCCACTCCTTAACTCTAATTCTCTTTATGCCTTACCGCACACCACTTTCTCAGCAGCCAACCTCATCCCGCTTCCTGGGTTGGAGTGACAAATCCAACTTCTAGATAGCACAGCAAAAACAAAAGGGATTTTCAGTCATTAATCCTTATCTATCAGCTTGCCCCATGCTGGGATCTCTTGATCAACCAGACCACTCAAGAATTGGAAAAGGAAAGAAAAAAATTATTTATCCTCAACATATGTTTTTATTTTATTTGGCATCTTTATGGATACCTTAATAGTCATTTTCTTATCAGTGGGGAAGTTAGTCTTGGTTTTGCTCAATCTGAATTCCGTTTAATTAAATTTGGGTTCAATTCTCCCTGGAATTATCTCAAAACATGATTATTCAGTGCATTTTGTTTCTAATTGTCTTCTCAACTTTTCAATCTATCTTCCTGTGAATTCAACAAATCATCATCCCATTCATATACTCTCTCCCCTCTCCCCTCTTTTCTTTCTCTTTCTTGTTTGATCAAAACCTCTAGAGATCTCAGTGTCACAAATTTACTTTAATCAAGAAGTTCCTAATTTTAAAATTTAATGACAATTTCCTAAAAGAAAAAATATTTAACCGACCTAATTATTTTTTATTAAAAGCAGTGCAACCAATGCAAAGGTCACACAAAGAATTTATTCACATAAAATGCTTTTGTCGTGATAAAGGAAATTTGCAAAATTTCTGTAATCATTGCAGATTTTAACCTGCCTTCATACACACGGATGTAGACTTAGGTAGCAAGAATTCATTCAAATATGTTTTATTGAATTCAATAATTTTGTCTGTTGAATTTTTCATTGCCTGTTTTTCGGTTTAGCATATAAGCTGTCAGAGACCAAATTCATAAAGCTCTTAATGTTTTTTTGAGTCCTTTATGAAACTTTGGACAGCTTCTTAATGAATTTAAAATTGATATACAAATATTTATTTATTTACATGTAAATTGATAAAAAAAATTAAGCAAACAGATTTTTTTCTTCCCAATTTCAATGAAAATATTTGAATAAATAATATAATGAATGTTTATATATGGGAGGAGAAGGTACTAAAAAGTTTTTGACCTGTCCAAGAAGCCCTTTTCAGCACCCACTCATATATAGATTTCAATTATTTCAACCAATCTATTCATTTTTATTACTGTCATGAGAATCTTTTGAGCATTTTGATTTTACGTCTTCAGGTATCTGAACTAAACTGAAGATGAATTAAAAAACCTGTACTTATGAAAAAGGAATAATTAGAGTGGCAATGTGCAAGTTTGTATTTTCTTGAAATTCTTTGACTGAAACAATTTTCTCTTTTATATTTTCCAAATTTTTCTGCCACCAGGAATATTTGATTTATACAGATTAATTTAAAATACACAAACGTTACAACTGTCCAACGCAATGCACATAGGTATTGACGTTCAGTGAAATCTCTCTTGGTTTCATTTCTGTTGGGAATGACTGCAAAATACTTTCCCCTCCTCTTTTATAGACAGAAGAACACAAATGCATACTGGGATCTTTTCCTAGCCAATAAAATAGGCCTGTTCTCGATTTCATTTGACACTGTCCTGATCTGTCTTGTCTTGAAGTCAGAATGCTACATTCACTTATCCGAACTTGCTTTTCTGTGTCAATGCCAATTCTTAGTTTGTGAACTTTTTGCCTTATTACTGTTAATTTGCCTTATTACTGTTAATTTGCCTTATTACTGTTAATTTGCCTTATTACTGTTGTTTTGCCTTATTACTGTTAATTTGCCTTGCATATATTGTTTGCTTGCTTTATATTATATTTTTCCCTGTTCTTTCCTTGTTATTGTTTATTACAAACTTTGTCAATTCTGTTTATTGGACAGTTCTGATATTTATTTTGCATTTGATCATGGCTACACATTCCACACTTTTCATATTTAATTACTAATCTCTGTTGTTTGTCGTCATGTACAGGAAATTACGTGAATCAGAAGAACAAAATCGGGAACTGATAAATACAATTTCCAAACGAGAAGACACGATCCGCCAAAACAATGTAAGTTAATCAGTTCATTTTATCATCATCACAACTTTGACTTTCACTTATTAAAACAGTCTTGAATAAAGTAATTCTAAAACTTTTATTTTTAAAATTTTATTTATCTTAAAACATTTCCCTTTTCTTGGCTGATCCATTATTACAATGTGGAATATTTAATGACAAAAGAGATAATAAAGAAAAAAAGAACTAAATGTAATTGGCTAGATTATACAAAAATAAAAAGAAAAGAAATATTTAAAAAAAAAGAAAAATTTTTAAATTTAAATTTTCAGTAATCACATCAGTGTAAACATCACTTTAGTCCTAAAGGACAAAACGTACCAGAAAAATCATTTTCCACTTTGTTATAGATTTTCCTAAATTGTTCTTAATATATAAAAATTTATATATCAATTTCCCATTATATTTTATTCAACTCTGAATTTCATCAATTACAGACAGTGGGTGTCTGGTTTGGAGTTTTCTCCAAATGTGCATTCTACATTCTCACGAAAATGTAAAAGCCTGTTCTACTTCTTCCCTATCGGGTGGATGTTTATACATTTATCTGACATATAATTTTTCCTATGCATGTACATCTGAAGCACAGCTGGATCAGCTACATGTGAACATGTTGCAGGGAACTGCTGGCCCTTAGGTGAAATGCAGATCTGCACCTGATGGCTAGGAAGGTATCTTTCAGGTCAACCAAACTGATGCACCTGGTTTTTCTGAAGCCCCAGCATAACTCTGAGTCAAGGTCATTTTGACAACATCTGGTATGAACACACTTGATGGCCATATTGTGTGTATGTAACACTTTCCACAAGGGCTAGAGATGTGATGATGCAATTCTGTACATCACTGCACAAGCAGTGATGACATCCAAAGTTGGTTGTATGCAAATACACTGACACTCACGCTATTGTTCCACAGATTCATCTTGATTATGGTCATGAATGCCGTTGACAAAGAAATAACGACAAATGCTTTTCAAGATACTCGTTGGGTCAGGAAGTAGCAAAAAAAATAACAATTTCTTACTTAATCAGCAATGTCTTCCTTCTGCTACAAGAAAGCAAACTTCTTCTGTCTGACTTATTAAGTTTCAGCCACAGAAGACGGAACCCTACACACTCACTGACTGCCCCTTCACTCACCGTCTGATTCATTATATGGATACTGGCTGGGGGACCCACCACTCCTTCCTGTTCACTCGTGTTCCACCAACCAGAAATGGGGACCACCCAGGCAGGTTTTGAGTGGTCAGCTTTTCAAAGGATCCTACTTTTACAGCTACCTAAAATCACTAACAAAACTTTGTTTGACAATTCAAAGGAGAGCTGGAGACAGCATTCCTGAAAAATCCTGGTCATTAAATTTATTCAAAGATGGGTTTGGAGACAAGATTCTTGAGAAGCCCTGGTCATTAAATTGAGTTAAAAACTAACATATCTCTACATCTCCTAAGGATGTGTGAGAAATTGTCTTGCTACAGAGGTATTACACTGATTCTAGGTAAAACTGCTGCCCTATATATAAATAATTACGTCATATGCTATTTGCAATTAAACAAAGAATTTTATAATACTGAAGGAGTCTTGAAATTCTTGCTTCTTTTATCATGTTGAACTTGATCAATTTTTTTTTCAGCTGCGTCTTGAAGAAAAGACCAGGGAGAATGTGAGCCTAACCCACCAACTGGAGAATTCAGTTGCTGACCTAAAACGTCAGACTAATTGTGTCAGTGATCATATTGCTTCAAAGGTTTGAAAAATTTTCTTGAAATTTTGTTTATATCAGTCCATCATTAGAAGCAGCTTGGTTAGCACCTTAACTTTTAAGGGAAGCATTAAGATCAAGATGCTTAATAAATTTGAGGGCACTAATGTAATCTATCGGAAAGCCCTTCATTATATTTGGGTACTCTGTAAAGCAGGAGTGACCACAGGCTACATGTGACATACTTGCTGATTTTTATCTAGCCCACAAGAGTACAACAAACATTATTTTTAAATGTCGATTAAAAAAAAATAATATTGGCATTTCTTGTTTCCATGTTGCACAAAATAGTAATCTATTCAAAACCGGATCAGAGAGAGCAAAGACAGAAACCCTATGTATTTAATAGACACCAGTTCTAAGGAAACTGACTTCTTTCAAAATCAACAGGTTGTGTTATGTACTGCCATAGGCACCTGGATCATTATGTCCAACACTGTGCTGATATCAGTGCCCAATCATCAGCATAGTGCAAACATGTAGGGATCCAGGTGTCTGTGTGGGATGTAGGGAAGGGATCCAGGTGCCTGTGTGGGATGTAGGGAAAGGGATCCAGGTGCCTGTGTGGGATGTAGGGAAAGGGATCCAGGTGCCTGTGTGGGATGTAGGGAAAGGGATCCAGGTGCCTGTGTGGGATGTAGGGAAAGGGATCCAGGTGCCTGTGTGGGATGAAGGGAAGGGATCCAGGTGCCTGTGTGGGATGAAGGGAAGGGATCCAGGTGCCTGTGTGGGATGTAGGGAACGGATCCAGGTGCCTGTGTGGGATGTAGGGAACGGATCCAGGTGCCTGTGTGGGATGTAGGGAACGGATCCAGGTGCCTGTGTGTACTCCAACTGGAGGTAAATATAGGAGCACACTTTTTACACTTCACTATAAATGTCACATGGGACTTATCCAAAATTTCTTACTATTGTAAAAGATTTTTCATAGCTACACAAATCTCCTTAATAGTATTAAATGTATTAAATATGAGATTAATTTCTCTTACCATTTGCCAGTCTATTTGCAAAATAGCAATATTATATTCTCAAAAAGTTAGCTCACTGTGTTGGGCATGAGACACTTTTTCTTGTCAGAATCTATCTTACATGTTTATAAGTTTACCATTTTTCTATGCTTTGAATATTGCTGCCACATCTAGTCAGATGTTTCTGACATGTATTTAGAGATTCTTGATAAAATCCAAAGAAGAATCTGCAATGTTATTAGTCTTGATCTGGCATCTCAGACTGTCATTTTTCCACTGCTGTAGTATAGGTTCCCTTTGCCTCTTATCTCAATATTTTTGTGGTAATTGTTCTGATGAGCTTACACAGACTTTACAAATTTAAGTGATTAGTGACAAGATCTAATCATTTTACTGTTGAAATGGACCCCCACAGATATAAACCGTAAGTTCTATGCTAACAGTTACTTCTCTTACACTTTTCACTCTCTTTTGGCTTCTTGCTTTCCAGTCAAGTTTGCATTTAAATATTTGAAGATCAATGTCAATCGCTATCTTTTGTCTTAATTACTCTTCTTTTATTGTTGTCTATCCTTAACAAAGTTTTCTTTTTATCATATTCTTTTTACACCCAATAATCCCCCCCCCCTTGTGTCTTAGTGGCTTTATTGCCTTGCTTGTGGTGAAATGATTAAAAAGGTGGGGAAGGAAATAAATCTACAAATAACATGTGCATATATGATTGTTATTTATATTGTTGTTAGGAAACACATGTTATTGTGTAGCCCAATAGGTCCCCCCTCACACAACTGACTGAACACACACAGCCAAGTGGGCCCTAATTGTCTCTGAAATTTTATGGCCAGCAATAAGGTTTATGACACATGGTCTTCAAAGCAGCTAACCACTTAACCAAAATAAATGAAAATTTGTGAGGTCAAGTGACCCTTGAATGGAAGTTAGAAGTTCCCATATGCAGCCTTATATAAATAGTCTTGGTTAGAGTGAGGGTGAGAGAAGCCGTTCAACAAACCAGTTATGCTGGTAAAAGTCATTGGTGGAAGTAAGAAGAGGCAAAAGGACCTGTGTGCCACCTACACACTCTCCAGAGAGAATACTAAGTTTGACTAAAGGCTCAGCAACTGAATAATTAAGCACATTTTTGAAAACAGGATTTGTGTTTTCAATGTTGCATTGATTTCACTGTCTATTCCTTTGTAGACATGCAGCATTCCTAGTTTATGGGCACAATGATAGAGTTGAGATATAAAAAAACAACATGAAGGTGATTTGTCCATCTGATGAAAAAACTGAGAGAGAGTCTCCATTGGATGTTCACAATTGTGTTTTGGTCCTCCTTAAAAAAAGATTTTCCCATTCTTGCTCTAAAGGAAAAGTAACTCTTCAACTACAATTATTTCACTTGCATGTCATTTCTGTACACAACATATAATTTGATGATATTCATGGGACCCTACCACAGGTTTGGGACAATTGCATATTTTTCCTTGGTGCCAGAAGTTGGTGTTCAAGCCTAGGTAAGAACCAAGATCTTGAATGACGGTTTTCAAGGCAAACTGGTAAACAAGCAGGCCTTCCCCAATTAGAATGCTGGTGGATGATAATCTTTCTACAGAGTGCAGCAGAAATACCTTCCACATAATGGTAAGCTAGATGAAGTCACCACTAATGTCTTACCATTATGCAGGCAGTATTTCTGCTGCACATTTCTTCGCCGTTGGAGTAAACTAAATATTTGTCTAAAGTCTGTCACATTCAGCAATTATAAATAAATCTCCTTTTAAGGGCTGTACCTAATGACTTTCTTTAAGTGAAGGTTGTACAAGTAGCCTTCAGAAATTGATTTCATCTACTAAGGGATAATCCTCAGCATGTCTGCTGATCTTCCTAAGGATTTTTGTCTTGAGTGTTCTAGTTGTTCATCTGAGCTGGTGTACTCCCAGACTACCTTAGCCCACTTTGGATTGAATTCATGATTTTCAGAGAAAGAGGGATGTGCAGGTGGTGTAATGAGAAGCCGGAGATCAGAGGACAAATTCCACTCGAGTATGTTACATTCACTCATGAGCAAATACCCTTGGGAAAAGTATGAATCCATCCCCACCACCAGCTATGGGTTAAATAGTAGAATTTGTATCTGAAAAAATCATTGTTATCTCCCCAAAATTGTTAATGCAATATTCATTCACAACACCCCCCCTACACCCACTTAGCAAAAAGAATGTTTTTTCTAATTCAAAATATGTTTCACCTTTAAATGAATCTACAAAAGGTTAACTGGCCGGAAAGAAACGAAACCATCGATCAGTCAAGGAATGAAGCAAGCATAAATGTAAGATTATAGATCAAGAAGAAAAAAATCCTTCGTCAAAAATAAAAACCATCTTTGAGAAGGATGAGAATTAAAAGAAAAAGCTCGTCAAGATGAAATTGCAGTCGTCTTCATTCTCTTTTGTCTCCTGCAGGAGCGATCATCCCAAACAAAGATTCTTGAACTGGAATCCCAAATGAGCCAAGCTCGAGCTGACATTGCACGAGTGAAAAGAGAAAAAGAAGAGGTTAGTCATTTATTTCAAACAGTTGCTAAAAAATTAATTCGGAACAGACTAAAGAACATTATTCCCCAATCTGTTTTGTCATTGCCCCCCTATTTCTTATTTTTATAAAAAAAAAAACATTTCTCCCTCTTTGGTCCTTATAAATTTTTATAGGACCAAAGATAAACATATACTTATGCTGAATAGTATCTGTCTATATTTCTGAGATGAGGTATTATGTACATTATTTAAAGAGTGTGAGTTCAATACCCGGTTAAGGCAGTGGAGAACTTTCAGAGGGAAATTAACAGGAGATAACTGATAACCGACATCCATTAAACATGGCATGTGGAACTAAAACAGTCTACCCCAGTGAGCGAAATAAAGGGTTCAGTTTGACATTCCAACCACCTGAAGAAGGCCAGAGCATACAACGGCCGAAACGTTATAATAAATATGGCGACAAAGATGAGGACAATAGTCCGAATAATGTAAATTATGCTGAATAATATATTTCTGTCTGTACTGACTCTTATACTCTTGTACCTGCAGAAAAGGGGTTAACCCCAAAAAACATTCATGCTGACATGGTTGTCACATTAGGAGATGACAGTCTTGTTTTATCAACAGTGCAAAAGTGAGCAGCTGAATTTAGGAGGGGGAAAGGGAGAGTCTTGGCGATGACCCAAAGTCAGGACATCCTGCAACTGCCACCACCGAGGAAAACATTGATTGTGTTCACCACATGGTTATGGGTGACAGGCGATTGAATATAAATCAAATAGCCAATGCTATCAGCATATCCCATGAGAAAGTTGAGTATATTATACACAATGAGCATGACATAGGTTTCTGCTCAGTGGATGCCATGTCTTCTGGCACCAGACTAATCACATCACAAGAAAATCTGACACTGTTTGAAGCTGATCCAGCTAGTTTCCTTGAACATTTCTTAACCCAGGATGAATGTTGGGTTCGTCACTTTGAGCCAGAGACAATCCATGCAGTAGAAACAAAACTCCTCACCCGCTCCAAAGAAAGCCAAAGTCGTTTCATCTGCAGGGAAGGTGATGGCTTCAATTTTTTGAAATACAAAAAGCATTGTGTTTATTAACAGCAGAAGGGCCACACCATCAATGGAGAGTACTATGCCAGCTTGCTGAGACAGTTATGAAAGGCTATCTAGACAAAATACCCATGAAAAATAATAAAAGATGTCTTGTTTCATCAGGACAATGCCTCAGCACACAAGTCCTTGGTTTCAGTGGCTGCTGTGTGTGAATGTGGCTTTGAACTGATTGATCCCCACTCCCAATTCTCCAGATTTGACTATCATCTGTTCCCTAACAGGGGGAAAAAAATGCTTGCCTGGCAACCAGTATCACAGTTATGAGGATGTCATATCTGCAGTTGATGACTTTTTGAAAAAAAACAGGATGAACAGTCTTCCTTGACATATCAGATATCAGTTTACCTGGAAAGGAACAATGCTGTTATTAATAAGAAGAGTTGAAATTAAGGCATGTAAGATTTCACAGTTCTCATGTCACTCCTACATAGTCAGACTATGAACTTTTCAAATCACCCTTGTACACATACAAAGAAAAAGATGAAATGTGTAAATATTAACAGGTTTTCTTTATTTCTTTCAATTGTTGTTCCTATAAATGTAGAGAAAAACATTAATATCACATTTTTTATGTTGCTTTTCAGAATGAACGAAAATTTAATTCTCGTCTATATGACCTGAAAGATCGTTTGGAACAATCCCACAGTACCAACCGAAGTATGCAAAACTATGTCCAGTTCCTCAAGACCTCCTATGCCAATGTCTATGGAGATATGACAGGAACACAATATCGGTCAGGTCTGCCATGAGGCCCCTCTTAAATGAAATAACTTAGAACCTAATTTATCCGCTTAATATTCAAGTAACCATATACATATTACTGCCTATACAAATATCCATAATATGTAATTACATTGTATGCACATAAAGGGATTTTATAATTTTAAAAACTTACATTATGGCATTTGCTTATATATATATATATGCTTATATATATATATATATATATAAAATTAATACAAATTTAAAAATTATCACTTAGCTGATTGATGTTATATTCAGCACCTCGACTCCAGAGTTTTGTAGGTTAACTTTTTTTTTATTATCATTCGGTCCACTCGTCAGGAGATATCAGCATTCATCAATTCTTATTTTCAGTATTTTTTTTATATTAAGAAATAATTTGTTTTTATTGATGTTTTTATTGGTTTATTTGTTACTTTAAATGTTATTTTTATTGGGATACCCGTATTTGTGCAGGACCCTACATTTTATTTTAAACAGTATTTATTTTGTCTACCAGCTTTCACATGTGAGAAAATCTAGCAAAGAAAATGTGCCCTCTGACAGGATTTATACCTTGCTTGATTGTGAAGCTCTTTATAGCCAAGCAGTTAACACTACACTGGCTCAGACAGTGGCTTCTCCTGCATAGGGGAACACAGGTATGATTCAAACCTGCCTTCTCCATTTACTGGAGAAACCACAAAAACCTTCACAATCAAAGTTTGAATACTACCAGCTGGCACATTTTCTTTAAGAAATTTTCTTGAGATGACTAGTCAGTAGACGAAATAAATACTGTTTGAAATAAAACAGTATGTGTGCTCAAATATAGGTATCCACTAAAAATAGTGTGTGTGTGTGTGCGCGCGCGTGTATAATAAAAAAAGATTGTTTATGCATATCAAAAAACATCAACCATTAAATTACTGGAGGTTAATGTATTGAAAGCGAGCTGATTTTTAAGAACAAAATGCTCAATATTAAACATAACAAGAGCTAAGAAAGTTCAAATAACATCCGTTCCAACTTGATATTCCACAAGAGTAAATATATAAAAATAAATAATTATTTACACTATTTACATTTTGACTAGTATCCTCATCTTTGTTGTTGTTATTGCAACATTTCGACCACTGCACCCTCCAGCCTTCTATCAATCTGATTGACCGACAGGTAATTCGGAACTGAACCCTTTAATTATCTATAGGGGTAGATTATTGTCATTCCACTGCTCATGTTTAGGGATATCTTGTCTAGTTCATATTTTTAGTCCTGCTCACTTATTGCTTTGCCCCATTTCCCACTGAGTCCAAGTAAAACACTGCCCAGCCCAGAGATTGAACTCACAATTATGATGAGCATCAATTGATCAGTACTAAAAATAAGAACTAAATAACATATGACATGGGCAGTGTAATAAGGGCAGTTTATCCCCACAGATTAAATAAACGGTTCACTTCAGAATGCCCAGTAAGTCACCCAGATCAACATATACCTGATAAAATTCTGATTGCTGGAAACATTTACTAAATTTAGTTTCTTATGATTTTTATAACAAATGCTTTTTCTAAAAAGAAAGATTTTCAAATACATAATCAGACAATTTCAGATTAAAATTACATTATAATGTTTTTAGTATAGAACAAATTTAAAATTTAGTTGGCATTATTAATTCACTTTTTTATGCAACATATTTAAAAGAAGTAGTAAATGTGATTTATGATAATGAATTTAATAGATTTTCTTACCCTAACATGCAGAACAGGGTTTCTGTGAAACTTTAAGTTGGAAGATAAGTTATTTAACTTATATATATATATACATATATATATATATATATATATATTATTGACAATTGGAAAAACGTTCATGAAAATATAATGTTTCAAAAAAATATAATGTTATATTTTTTCCAAGCTGATGAGAAAAAAATGAGTAACTTTTAAAAATGTTGTTAACATTTTATGTTCTTTGCTTTAAGTTTCTGAATCAAGAGATAAAATCCTTCAGAATCAGTAGAGAATGAAAGATGTGTTTTTATCCATGCATTCTCTGTGTCGATAGTATGTTATAAATTTTGGTATATGATCCTGTCAGCATTATAAATTATTGACAATTGAAAAAACATGCACGAAAGTATAATGTTTTGAAAAAACATCCGACTTACATTTCACCAATGAAATTTTTAAAAGTCATTCATTTTCTTTCTCTTTTTTTTTAGTCATGAGCAACACCAGATTGGGAAAAATATAAGATTTTCATTATTTTTTTAATTTAGTGCCTGTAAATTTTCAGCATTTCCTCAGTACATAATTCTAAACCCTATATATAAAAAACCATTCAATAATTAATTTAGTCTGAAAATGAAACATGATATATAGAATTTTTTTCCATTTCTATCATTCAATTACACAAAATTCTTTTGATATAAAGAAATTAAAATATCATATCCTCCTCTACTGTTAACATGAAAAGCATCAAATACGACATATATATACAAATACGACATATATATACAAATACGACATATATATACAAAAAACTATTGATATCGATCAGTTCTTATAAAAACAAACAAAAAACTTTTGCATTGAATGCATTGAAGAAAAAGAAATGTTGTTGAATTTCTGTCATAATCAAAATTGTTTTGTTTTCAAATGAAAAAGAAGACATCGAACCTAGACTTTAAGAATTATGGTTGATTTCATAAATTTCTATAACGAACAAGTTGTTTATACTAATATCCTTATCCTTGCTTGTTTTACTATAACAAGTGAACCATTTTCAGACAACACTTAATTTTCAATATATCTCGAGTCTTTTATTGTCCATGAAACACTTTTGCAGGTTGATGAGAAAGGGACCCCCCTCCACCCAGCCAGTTCAATGGGGTCTGCAGACCAATTAAGTTCAAGAAGGTTGGTTCTTTAACTTGTCATAGTTGTATAAATATATGATTTAAGTTTAAGCCATTTGCTAAGTGTCTACATTTTGGGACAAATTTTTTAAACCGCCATTCTGTGTGATTAGCATTTTCTTGTACTTGTAAAATCTGCAGTATAACTATTGACTGGACTGATAGAGAAGTGAACTGGTAGAAAAGTTGTAAGTGCCTGGTAGGTGATATTTGTTAGCACCCAATCCTCAAGTAGAAACGAAGCAAAAACAAAAGCCTGATTGTATGTTATTGTAACTTTAATCACACCAGAGAATTTTCATGGTGACTGTTTAATATTTGTAGATTTTTTTTAATTCTTACAAGTTTTTTATTGTCTTCAAAACATTTAATCACATGATTAACATCATTAGACACTTTGGGCCCAACAACTGCTTTTCATTTTTAAAAGAAATGGTAAACTGAAATGTAAAATCAAAAAGTGAAATTGTCAATCCCGTCTTCACCTTAAGAACTGAGGTACTTTTCTTCTTCTTATTCTTAATTATTTCACTCCAAGCAAGGTGATAATGCCACTAAGATGTAAGGGGGGGGGGGGTTACTGTCAGTGAAAGATAAGAAGATGTTAATAAGGAGAAAAGACACACAAAGGACAGGATTCAGTAAGAAGATGGTGATTAACATGACATTTAAATTTTTGAAGGTTATAGGAGTCAATGGGAAGAAATGAACTGAGAGAGAGTTCAACAGGTGAGAAAAGAATATATTAGAATAGAACATATAGTTACATCTCATTAATTCAAAAGTAAGAGACCTAATTGCCAATCAAGTAGTACACTTAAATTCATGCAATCAAGATATCAAGGAGGAAAGCTGCATTTTTTTTTTTTGTATGCAAGAAAAGATTTGATTTCGTTCAACTTATTCAATACATTTTTACTTACATTTAATTCTATTTGGTGAAGTCATAAGTAATTTCCATTTTTTGAAAGCAAATGTAAAATTTTGAATAAAAGGGATAAACAAAAAAAGAAATTATTTATAATTCAGTCTAATAAATCATTTTTTTTTCTTTTTACTTAATTCTCAATCATTATTTGTTTTTCATTTTGATTGTTTAATTCAGTGGTTCCCAAACTTTTGGGGGTTGCCACCCCCTTGCATACCGAAATACAAACTCTAACACCTCCACCCTCAAATGTATAGTCAACCTTTGATTAGATTCTCTTGGTGCTCATATTACACCTCAAATGAGTATCTTAGTATTTCCTATAAAAAGTGTTATATAAATGGAAATACACTCTAACGTGGAAGCAAGATACGCTACAAGGGGGTGAAGGGGGGGGTTACTGCCAATTTTGAGAATCACCGATTTCATTAATCAGAAAAGAACCTAAGAATATCTTATATTAATGATATTATTTCTCATTAATATTAAGAATTTCATAGAAACAAAACATTAACTCTTGATGGAACAAAGCAGCCATTGAGCCATTGTGACTTATTCAAATTTAAATCTTCAATAATGACCTAAATATTTCTGTATACTTTGTACAAATTTATACTTTAGACATTGGAAGATACACTGAGCGTAAATGTGACGTTGGGAAGACAAAGTGTCAAATTTAGTAAAGGCACATTTTGTCCAAAGTGTCTGTTCTTTATGATTTCCTCAGGTTAAAATGAAAGAAAGACAAAACTGTATGTAGGGAAAAATGCCTTGGAATTTCTAGGGATAAGTTGTGACCATAAATTTAATTAGATTTACCTTATCACGTCCAAACACAACAGTGCCTGTCCACCTGTTTGTTTTATCTATATTAGAGCCATTTGGTGGTGTTGGATTTTAAATCAGTCTTGCTAAACAGACAAGTTGTTGTTCAAAAACAGTAATTTAACCTTGCTAACCAAATGCTTCCTCTGCAGCTAAATGGTATTCCACATCAGTCTATAAGGCGGATCCGTGTAGGATACAGGTTCGATTCCTGTCAGAGGACACATATTTTCTTTCAGATTTCTCAGACAATCAGGCCAGTAAATGTTGTTAATACTGTTTATTATAAACAGAGCATTTACTTAAATATTTGTATCTATAAAAATAACGTATAAACAAAAAATATATTAAAGTAATTGTCGGACGTGTTCCATTTCATAAATAAATATTTATATATATATATATATATATAATATAATCGTGGCCTGACAATTGCATCTAGCATGAAACAGACTGTCGCATCTAAGTGTTGATTTCTATGTTCACTTTTATATTTACACACGCTTTATCTCTGATATTGAGCACTTTATCCCATAAATATACCATATTTTAAGACTATATTTCTTCATATATATATATATATATATATAATGATCGACACTCCCGTCAATTTCGATGTATGAAGATCGGACAACTTCATTCAGTTTTTATGTTTGTGTTGGATGTGACACTTCAGTCCTGCTAGTGACCTGCAAGTCCACATATTGTGCAACCACCTAGGCTCTTGGGACATAACCTACAGG
>OZ038506.1:72464474-72479474 GCA_964036315.1 Acanthosepion esculentum
CCAAGAGAATGCTTCCCAGATCACTACAATCAAGTTTAGGGTTATCTACCATTATCTTCTCGACATATCCCTATAAACTGTGCCTCTTACTCTACCTCGAGTGCTCTTAGGCCTTTAACCCACACCTATCATGCTCACTCCCACCCTTGTCTCTCTGCCTAGCACTCTCTTTTGCTAAGTCCACTAGCTTTGCTGAGTAATACCTTTCTTATGAGACATCTGGCTTTCTTTTCCCTCCTCAGTTGGGGGTCAGTGTACCGACTTTATATGAATGATTTGGGTTTCCCAAAATCTTAAATATTGAGGATTGACAGGGAAGTCTAGTGTGCATCATTCTGTGTACCAGAGACAAGATTGCATAATTCCTGTTTGTGGCCATGGTAACTTTTGTCTATTTGCATTTAAGTGCACATCAGAATCAGTCCGGAATAAGAACTCCTTCAATAAAATGCACAACATAGTTTTCTGTGTGTGTCTAGGCAGCTCTTGCTTATATAGACTTCCCCTCACAAATTTGACATTGATATATATATAATTTTTCCACCCCAACCATCTTAATCTTAGATCTTACTAATTAATCATATGGTACTTTGTTTAGAATCTCCCTAGATATCTTTCTGTAAAGATAATGGTTTTCTTAGGCAATCAACATAAACAAATCTCAGTCTTAGGAATTAACAAAAACAGATGTTTAGTTCATTATCTAGAATAATTTGGATCATTTTTTTCTGTTAACACATGTTTTGAAAAGATAGCATAATGTAAACAAACCTTTAAATTTAATTCCTAAATTCTTCTTTGTCTAGAATAATTTCTAAGCACACACATTTTGGGCAGATAGTATAATGTAAACAAACCTTTGAATCTAATTTTTCAGGGCCAAAGAAATTCAGACAACACATTAATCATGTCTTCTTCTCAGTGGAAAGTGGATAGGGTTGGGGCTCTTGGTTTTGCTCAGTTTACTGGATCTTGTCTATTTAATTCTGGACTCAATTCTCCTTGTAACTGTCCTTAATTCATTTTATTCTTTTAAAACATAAATTTTAAAACGTTTCTGTTTTAAATTTTCTTAACAATTCAACCTATTCTCCTGAGAATTTTAATAATTATTAACCAATTAGTGGTCCCTCCAAATCATCATCCTGTAATTTTATGCAATTAATCATATAAACATGGTCAGTGCCCTGTTACAGGCCTTTTACAGGATGAATATCATTGTAAAAAAAAAAACAGAAAATACTTAGTCATGAAGGACTTCATAGAGAAGCAAAAGAAAATATATTTCTTGTTAAAATCTTTTAAAACCTATATCTGGTTAAATTTAAAAACCCTTGAAAAAATCAGGCTGGTAGATGTAAATTATTGTTTAAAAAAAACAAATATCTTATGAAATTGACAAATACAATCTCCAACGGTTTAAGTGTAGCATCAATCGACATCTCCAGTTGCCTTGATCTATCCACTTCCCTTCTCCACATCCTTTCATTTTTCATTCCTATCTGCTCTCGCTCTGGATCTTCTGTGGCCCCCTTGCCTTGATCGACCCACTGTCTTTCTCTTTCACCACATCCCCTCCCTTGCCACTCCTATCTGCTCTTCCTCCAACCCTTCTTTAACCCCTTGCGTGATAGTGGCCTCCGGCCTTGTTTGGGGTGATACGATTAAAAAAAAAAAAAAAAAAAATATATGTATTGTTAAATGTAATACTTATAATAACAAGAAATAATGTTGGTTTAAAAATCCATTAATTCCTTAAAAATTATAATAAATTATGCAATTTAAGCAGATATTTTAAAATTTTATTTTATTTAGTCATTTTATTAACTGATCATAAAACTGACAAAGAGAAATTTCCATAATTCAGAAACTTTAGAACTGTTATCTTTTTAATGAGCGTCACATATATAATCAAATGAACAACCCTATTTGACAGTTTATAATGCAATTATTGGGTCCATCTTAGAATACACATAAAAACAAGTGGGCCTTAAATCTTGGCCTGATTTTACAACTAACAGTAAAATTGAGATACGAGAACTTCAAAGTGGCTACCCACTAAACACAACTAAGGAGAAGGTAAGTGAAGCAAATAAATTAAAATTTTGGGGATTAAGTGCCACTCAGTCAGAAAACAGGAAGTTCTGGCTGTCAGGCCAAATGCTAAAATAAGTGAATATCACAAAGTTGAGATGGGCTGTGAAGTGATAGGAGAGTTGACATTCAGTGACAAGAGTAAACAAGGTGTAGTGTTAGATGCAATCAGATTTCTCGCTGGCTAAAGATAATATCTAGTCCATTAATTTGTCATGATAGAAGATAGAAGTAACAGCAAATTTGTCCCAAGTTTCAACTCCACACTGTCATGTGAATTTGTGAATAAATAACCAGATATATTAATAACAGTATTAATGTTTTCTTTTTTGCGACAGTGTTATTCCACTTTCATTTCCTTGTGAACGTACACTGGGCCTTTCCCAGCTTTTCCACACCAATACAAGAATTGAAACACATGCGAATGATTTGTTTGATAATAATCAAATAGGTTTGATAAAAAATTAAAAAGAAAATGCTATTTTATATGAAGTAATTTCTTTTATAATCTAAGACTTTTCTCCTGAAATAAGAAAGCACTTATAAATTTAATAATTATATAATACTTCGTGTATATGGACACATGGCCAAGTGGTTATAACGTTTGCATTCTGACCATGAGACTCGGGTTCAAATCTTACCAGGGTCGATTTGTCAGGAAGGCGACTTCTTGATGTAATTGGACCGGAGGAGTTGATCCCAGTATGTGGTACCTTTGGAAAGTGCCTGAAAACCATACCCCATACTATAGGTTGACGCCAGCCTCATGAGGGAAATTGGGTTGACAGAACACTTGGGGGCCGGTGATAGCTGTGCTAGCAAGAAGTTACAAATCATCGCAGCCAAGGGCTTGAGTGTGCTGGCCTTGTTCAAATTGTTGATCATGCTAGAAAACACGCTCTTTCCCAGAAACTGTAACTAAGGTCTGCTCAGCATAGTTGCAGTATAAACCACAGGTGGGCTCTGTGGGTGTTGAATAAACACAAATACGCCTGAGAAAGCGTCTGCAATAGGGATTGGCCAGCCACCCTCGAATACATATAATATAAGAAATACTGTCATTTATTAAATAATTGATAGATAAATTAGAATCTCAACATGAAATAACAGAACAGAAAAAAGCTGTATACTTCCTCAAGAAGGAATATCTGTCTTGTTTCTTACAACAATAAAACTTTTCAGCTCTAACTGCAGAGAATTCTTTAATAGCAAAACTCAGAATTGCAAGCCTCCTCGGACATTAAAATGGTTTGTGTTTCAAGTCTTAATGGAATCAGTTCCATCAAATTCCATCTTGTGATAAGGTTTTTGGGATACAACAGAATTAAAGAAATACATTTGAAAAAAGCATTTTTATATCTAAATTGGAAAAAAGATATTTATAAAATAAAAAAGGAAAACAAACATAATATTTTCAAAATATATGACCAGATTTCTGTCATTTTAATGTTTTTCAAAAACAAAGGAACAATGATTAAAGGTTTCTTTTTTTTTTTTTAAACTGTCTGCCATCATCATCATAAATAGAGCAAGAGAAAGTTCTCTAATTTTATTGGGTCATTTCCCTTTATTAGATAGCTTTCCTTTTTATATATATATATATATATATATATATATATACACACACACACACAGGATTATTCAAAAAGAATGAACCAATTTCATCATGCAAGTCACAAGTATTCCATTCTCAATCAACTTTTATTTCCTGCCTTACAAGTTTCCAATGTGACCACCATGTGCAGCACAAGCAATGTCAATGCAATAAGAGAATTCCTCCCAGATGCGTATCAGCCTATCACGATCCACTGAGTTAATCGCTGTTGTTATTCAATGTTTGAGGTTAGTGGGTAATGGTGGAACATAAACACAATCTTTAACATATCCCCACAAGAAAAAAATCGCACACAGTGAGGTCTGCGAATCTTGCAGGCCAAGCACAAAGAGCAAGGTCTTGGTAAGTGCCTGAATGAGGTTTAGTCTGTAAGGTTTCAAATGTAGATGTCTTCTTAGCACATGCCAGATAGTGGATTGAGAGATCATAAGCTAATGACTAGCTTGACTTGTGGACTCCCCTCAAAAGCAGCACTCGTTCCTCTGAAACTCGTGGTCATCTCGGACTTTGTCCTTTACACAGACACACACTCTTTTGAAACTTTTTAAACTACCATCGAATGTCCTTAGGAGAGTGGTGGGGGGGCGGATTAATTTTGAATTGCTTTCAAAAAGCATACTGCCCCATGACAATCGTATTTGTTTTTGCAAACTTAGAAAACTCCCCTTTCAAATGGTCACTGACTCATTCCATGATGATGCTAGAGAACTGAAGCAATGCATCATGAAATCGGTTCATTCTGTTTGAATAACCTTGTATATATCCATAAATGCCTCCCTTAAAATTCAGTATTTATTATAAAAATGCCATATTAGTTATAGGTTTGTAAAAAAAGAAAAAAAACAGTTTTGTTTTCAAAAACATTTAGTATAGGTTTTTACCAATATACCATTAATGGCCACCTTCTGAAAAATTGGATGTTGGACATTAATGGATTGAAATCTCTTTAGCTGATAAATAAAATTTATTGCACTCATAAAACAGCATGGCTGATTTCTAATTCTAATTAAAAAATGAGTAAAATAAATTCTTTAATGTGCCAATGTTATTGAAGAATTTTGTGTGAAGTCCCTTTAACCACTTATAAATATTTTGTCTATGTTTAACCAAAGTTCCCCCCAAAAATGGTATCAAAAGGAGGATTATTCCCACCCCACTATTACTGTATACACTTTTGCCTTCCTTGGCAATATTTATTTACAAGATTATAAAAATATGTGAAGCAAGTACTATACGATATACTATTACTTGCCTTTTATAAAGATTTGTTATTTACCATTTTATAAAGTAATAAATTTAAAAAGAAATTCTATTGAAAAATTTATAAAATATTACAAAATTATCAAAATATATAAACTAACAATGCAATATCTGTCTACATTTCTGAGATGAGGTATTATGTACATTATTTACATTATTCGGACTATTGTCCTCATCTTTGTCGCCATATTTATTACAACGCTTCAGCCGTTGTACACTCCGGCCTTCTTCAGGTGGTTGGAATGTCGAACTGAATCCTTTATTTCACTCACTGGGGTAGACTGTTCTAGTTCCACTAATAAATTTCAAAAGAAATTCTATTGAAAAATTTATAAAATATTACAAAATTATCAAAATATATAAACTAACAATGCAATATCTGTCTACATTTCTGAGATGAGGTATTATGGACACTATTTACATTATTCGGACTATTGTCCTCATCTTTGTTGCCATATTTATTACAACGCTTCGGCCGTTGTACACTCCGGCCTTCTTCAGGTGGTTGGAATGTCGAACTGAATCCTTTATTTCACTCACTGGGGTAGACTGTTCTAGTTCCACGTGCCATGTTTAATGGATGTCAGTTATCAGTTATCTTCTGTTAATTTCCCTCTGAAAGTTCTCCACTGCCTTTAAGGAAATTAACAGGAGATAACTGATAACTGACATCCATTAGACATGGCACGTGGAACTAGAACAATCTACCCCAGTGAGCGAAATAAAGGGTTCAGTTCAACATTCCAACCACCTGAAGAAGACCGGAGCGTACAACGGCCGAAACGTTGTAATAAATATGGCGACAAAGATGTGGACAATAGTCCAAATAATGTAACAATGCAATATTTACTATTTTATAAATAAATATGAAAAATAATTTTTACTTCCTTATTTTATAAAAATATCAATTAACTATTCTTGTCAATTCTCAAGAATAAAGAAAATGTATGAATCTACTTTCATATGCTTTTTAAAACAATAAAAATTGCTGAGGGAGTTAAAAGTGTATACAGCAATAATGATATCAAAGGAATAACTGTTTTTTTGTAAGCATAAAGGTTAAACATTGCAAATATTTTTTTCATTTAAGGTATAATTTTTTTTAATTAGATATACAAATAAATTAAATTTACTAAATTACTTTTCCAGTGTTCTAGAATTTTTGAAAAGGTTTTCATCAAAAATGGAGATAGATTATTTAAAAAACAAAAAACAGTTAACCGAAACGAAATTGGATAGTCCTGCTGGTAAAGCAACATTTTCTTCATTATCAACTGTTTGAAGTTTCTTCCTGGATTTCTTTATGGATTTCATTTTCATTTTTCTTTTAAAATTTAAAAAAAAACAAAAAAACTTTTAGAGCATATGAACAAAATCTTGATCTGACTATTATGTAATATATTACAGTTTTATAATATTGTTGTATAACGTGTAGCTTTAACGTTTAGCACTCTGCATTCTTAATATGACTTCCCTTTCCACTGCATTATTTCTCAATGTCTCTCAATTGCAGTAACCTTATTGTTAATTCCACTCAAAGATGCTTTCTGCTACCATAGCAGGATATGATAACACAACTATGGAATTCAGGGATCAGTCACCTTCAGTGGCAGGATAAACTTTCTGTACAGCAAATGAAATCACATACAGAGTGATAAAGTTTTAAAAAACACTGAAATTCAAAAATGTTCTTTTTTTTTTCTTCAACTTGACAATTGTGGAAACAATTCTGTAAATTGAAATGTTGTTCATTCATTTCTTTTAAATTTTTATTTCATTTTTGTCTTTCTTATAATAATAATTAAATTTGTAAATTATAAAATTAAGAACGGGTATCTTTTCTCAAAGTGCTATCATTGATCGTTTTCATTCTTGCCACTTAAATTAACATCATGAACAACAAAAGGAAACACTGAAGACAAAAAACATTCATGAAGTACAAGAAAATTAGATATTAAGATGTCATTGCTTGAAACATTGATTAAATTATTGGTTAATATGCAAGATAATCATTACTCATTCATTGGAGATAAAACCGTAATTCTCAGATTTGCAATAATTTGTTTTTCCTTAACATTAAATCTTGTATTGATTATAATTTTATGGATATTTTACTTTGGCACAAGAGAACATGGCAGTAATAGAATTGTTTTTGTGCACATTCAAAATTCATGAATACAGCCACACCTTACTAAATGACTGGGTTTGATAAGTAACAAGTTTTAACTGATCGCTATTTCAGCCATACTACACCTCTAATAGATTTGTGTCGACCAACTTCAAATAGGCTTTAATGGCATGGTAACATTTCTCATTTATTTCTAGATGTTTATACAGCACATTAGTGTACTGAGCAGCAAACACAATAAACAAAGTCAAAAATCAGGTCTATATTCTGTACATTACTTTGATTTGCATATTACAGATACAGTACAGTTTTATATTTACACTTTTTATATTGTTCAGTCCTCATCTTTATTGCCATATTCAGGATGTTTCGGCTGCTGTATGCTACAGGCTTCTTCAGGTGATGTTAGTTGGAACCGAACCCTTTATCCACAGGGGTAGATTGTTCTAATTCCATGTGGTTATTGAGATATTAGGTTTATAAGCCCCCCCCCCCCCCATTCACTCATTGATGTCCCCAAGGAGCCATGGCCCAGTGGGTAAAAGCATTGGTTGAGTGATCCAAACAATGCCACAGCAAAGAGAACAAAACTTTAAGAATTACTAAGGAGAATTATATCAAAAGGCATGGCACGTGGAATTAGACAATCTACCGCTGTGAACTAAATAAAGGGTTCACTTCAAAATTCTAACTAATGTCAACGTGTAATGAAGAAGGCTGGAGCATACAATGGCTGAAACGTTTTGAATATGACAATAAAGATGAGGACAACAGTCCAAACAATGTAAATAGTTACAACCTCAGAAATATAGACAGACGTTAGTACAAGTTTTATTTGTTTTGATTCATTTTGAAGAAAGAGATAATAATCATGATCAAAGTTTTCACACAGGATGTAATAACTTTGAGTTTTTATTTATTTTATAGTGTGGCCAAGTGGTTAGAGCATTGGCTTTCCAACCATGTGACCTGGGTTCAAATCTCACCATTTGTCAGGAAGGTGACTTCTTGATGTTATCGGAGAGACGATCCCAGCATGTGACACCTTTGGAAAGTGCTTGGAAAACTGTACCATATGTTGACCCAAGTCTTGTGAGTGAAATTGGGGAGATGGAACTCTTTTGAGGAGCTGTTAATGGTTGTGCTAGCACAGTATCACAAGTCATCGTGATCGAGGGTTTGAGCATACTGGCCTTGTTGATCATGAGCTTTTTCCCAGAAACTGTAACTAAGGTCTGCTCAGCATAGTTGCAGTATAAACCACAGTTGGACTCTCTGGGTGTTGTACAAACACAAAATGTGCCTGAGCAAGCGTCTGCAATAGGGATTGGCTAACCAACCTAGTAGACAGGTATACACAGAGAGAAGCAGCCAGCCACCATAGCTGGTCGTAAGTCTAGCAGTTGTTAAATAGCTAAATCGTTAAGTGTGGAGCGGCTGTATAAAATTACTGTCAATCAAGTGACATTTAAATTCATGTTGCATATAATTCTTTCCTTTAGGGAATTTAATCCAAGCCCAATAAATATCCACTCTTAATACAAACAGCATCAACAGTATGACTGTTAAATCCTGCTCTAAATCAAGAGCCCATCTTAATAATTCAATCTTCAATGCTTGCCATAAACCCCCGATCTGCAATACTGTTGCTGTTGTTAGTATGAACTTAATATTTCAAATTGAAAGAACAAATTGTCAAAAGTAAAATCAACAATATCTCCAATCCAAATATTAAAGGACCTGTCATTTTTCATCTTCATTTTATAAAGTAAAGACGACTACAGTCTCACCTGCTTTCCTGCTCATTTACAAAGAACCCCTAAAAAAGAATTAAATTCTCTTTAGAAAAATGATTTGCCTTTTAAACAAAAAACATTTTAGCAGTTGACATTCCTCACCTCCTTTATGGCCATATCACACTGAAACACGAGTTAAGCAACATCAAGCCTAGCAAGTTACCTAAATAGGTGATCTCTTAGTAATACCAGGTGCTGTAAGTTTGAATTTGGATGTGCAGGAGGTGTAATGAAGAATTGGAAATCAGAGAGCCGAGTTCCAATTCCAGTTGGGTTCATAATATTCACTTATATACAATTACCCTTGGAAAAGGTATGAATTCACTCCTTCTCTCTTCAGCTACGTGTTAATTCGTGGGACTTGTATCAACAAAGCATTATTATCTCCCCACCAAAATTTTTACAATTTAAAAGAAAAATTTCCGGTTTTAACTTGAAAAAGGTTGATAAGCCGTAAAAAAGAAACCAGTCAATCAATCTCCTCCTCCTGTTTTCATTATCTACTGTGGCATTAAATTCTCCAGACTTTCTTTCCTCATTATGTGTTCCTGGAATTTCAGCTATCTACTGATTTTAAATAATAATAATGTCTTTTTAGTTGCCATTTTCTTTAGGATTTCCCTATTGTTCATAAGTCCAGTCGATGGTATTTTAACTACCTTCTATAGAACCTCTGTCACTGGAAGCCTCTTCTTCATTTGTAAGGAAATTGTTCAGCCTTTACTCCCATATTAGGGAATAGATATGACACGGCAGTTCAGTTTTCTTTTCTTTGTTTCTAACAAAATTCTCTTAATACTTTGTTTAGTGTCTGGAAGGCATTTTTCCACCAATAATATGATAATAATTCTGTTGAGAAAGGAGAAAAGTTTATATGATTTATTGATGTTGACAATATAAATAGGACCATACTTGCCATAATTAGTATTTCATGATCACAGCTTAAACTACTTTGGGATGTAGGGGTACTATATTTAATACAGTTGAAGCAAAATTTGAGGGGTCTAATGAAAGGTAGTCTGATGGATCCCATAACCTTTTCAAAGTTGCCCTTTCCCCAGGCTGATTTTGCCCTATCAAGGCTAAAGAGCCAGTTTCCCTAGCTATTTCACTGAAGAGGAATTCATGCCTTTTCCAAAGGCGCAACAGGAACAAAGTGCATTCAACTGAAAATTAAACTCTCCTCAATGATTTTTACTATCTAAAAATATTTGCTGGGTTTAAATGACCTGCAAAAGTCTGATAAGCCAGATATTTTCTTCCTGAGTCAAGACATGATTTAAAAAATTCTTTAAAAAGTGACAAGAATTAATAAAAGAATGATAGCTTCTCATAACCAGAAATTCAAATGAATATTTTGTCAGTCTAAACAAGTCGAATGTTAACCATTAGTGAAAAGGATTGCTTATGGATTGAACCACTGTATGGACCGATTACTTGATTGTGATGAGTAAAATTTATACTTGTATAGGACGTGGCCATTTTTAATTCTGAGACAAAACTTCTTGCATTTTGAAGTTGCTAAAAATGCATTGATCTGTTCTTTCTGATTCATTAAACAGCCATTGTTGCTTGTGTTGTGAGTCTGGAAATATTGGCAGCCAATAGATCGAGACTGGCTGCAACACAAATTAGCATTTATTGCATTACAGGTTTGCAACTAAGACATTAGAGGAGCGGTAATTTTTAATAGATTTTCAAATGGTAAAAGAAAAATAATAGCCCACCAAAATCTTGTAGAAAAATGGGAACATATATCTTTAGTTTAAAATATAGATAAGGAGTTATCAAATGAAGTTAGGCCTTTACAAATAATGCTGTATCTCCAAAAAATAACTGTTATACTGTGCAGTTATTTCTTGCTTTTTTTTTCCTTTTTTTTTTTTGTTTTCAAAGAATATATTAAGACAGAGATTCAATCTCTAAGCACAACACTTTACAGACCCCAAATGTATTCATTGCGCAATTTGGTACATTTTATGTGAAATATACCCTAGATGTTAGAAAAATTAATGAGAAAGTAGAAAAAAGTTTTCATGCGACATGTTCCATCCTTTAAAACGTCATCAGGCTAAAGTGATATTTACGTTGATGAGATTACACATGTGCATGGACGAGAGATACTGAAATTTTAAACTTTAAATTAAAAGTTTTTTTGGAGATCATCCACTGTAAATTTGTGTGTAAGTTCTTCCAAAATCGTCCCTTACTTAGCAGATCTCAAATTATCATAATGTGAGAAACTCAATAACAAAAGTGATAAAATATAAGCAAAAAAAAAAAGAACCTAAATGAAACTGACTAAACTATATAAACGAACACATAAAAAAAAAAAAATTAATTAAATTTAAAAGTTTAAAATTTCAACCCCCCCCCCCATCCATGTTTAAACATTATTTTAGTCCAAAGCTATCCTAAAGGATGAAATACGTCACAGGAAAAATTTTTCCCACCTTCTTATTAACTTTCTTAACATTCATCTGATATATAAAAGATTTATATGTCATTTTTTCCCATACCCCAGATAGGAACTTTTTCTCCTTTTCAATAATTTAGTGTTCATCTTGATAAAATACACAGCACTCTCTCATCTTCAATCAAGGATCTTCATGTTTCGTAGCAGTGATTAAAATCATGACAGCGAGTAAGAGACCTGTTGAATTAATGTTTCATACAATTCCATGGAACAAGGCCACTTTTACCAGATAAGGAACCATGGAACCAACCATTTTCAGCTGAAAGATTAAAAGAAAAGAAACGATCAAAAAATAATAAGATAATTACATTCTTTCAAATCATTAACTCTTTTGCAGCTGGGGATATACTTATATGCTTCTGTGAAACTTACTTTGCCTGGTGCTTATAGATATATTTAGTGTATTTAGGCAGCAATCCTTCATTTACACATGTTTCATTAAAGACAATGGACAAGATACTACAATTAAGCTTTTCATTTAATTTTTCTTGTCTTCAAACAAGTGTTTTCTTCTCTGGACACAGATTGTGTAGAAACTGTCCAAATGTCTTGTAATTCCGAGAGGTTTCAGCTAATTTTTAGCCATTATCAAGGATGATTTTATTTTTGCTTTTTAATTGGGTTTATGGGTTGTGTGTATGTTACTATACTTATAGGTCTGTATTATTTTACAGACACAGCACATTATGGCTATGTTCGTAGTTAATATTATTAAGTGTTGACTTTTTCTTTCTTATTATTAAGGCTTCCATTATTTTTAATCTGTTTTTTACATGTGAATGAGGCTATTATGTTTGTAATTTAAACTAGAATGTTTCGGATGGAGTCTGGTAAGTTTGTGTGTGTGTTTAAATTGGTTCTAATGGAGCTATGGTCATGTAAGGCATCTGGATAGGCATTTAGTCGTATGACTGATGTAATTATTTATGAATTTGGTTTGATAGGAACGCAGTTCCTTAAGGGGCATTTGAACTCATAAATAATGTTTGTACATTGTAATTTTGATTTTGCGGGTGTGTTATTACTTTTGAGGATAAGGTTAGCTGTTTTAAATTTTTTATTGTAGATAATTAACTTGATTTTTTTTGTTTGGGTCAATTGGGATAGTGTATTTCTTTACGATATTTCTAAGTGAAGATTCATCTGGTTTTTAATTGATGTGCATTTGGCTTTTATAGAAAATATTTATGTTATTTTTGTCTGTGTATTTAGTATTGTTTTTATTAACTTTGGAAAGTAATAGTCTAATATGGTGGTCGATAAGGTGGTTAGGGAATCAATTGTTAACTAGTGTCTGTTTTGCATTATTGAGTTCTTCAAGGAAGAATAGTCAAGAGGATGAATTCTGGTGGGCTCTTTTTAGGAAGTTTTTTTATCACTACTCTTTTGTATCTGAGTGGACATTTACTCTTAAAATTAAGGTTGCAAGAATTTATGCGAGTTTATTTTTTATACAATGAGGTGCTAAAAGTGTTGTTAGTAAATTCTATGAGAACATCTAAGAATAAAAAATACATGCAATGCATTTTGCCCTTTAGGATATAAAAAAAATCCTAAAATTCCCAACATCCATCATTTGTGCACATGTAGTCACACCAACTTAACAAATTTAGTCTGATGAAAGCCTGAAGGACAAAATGCATCACAAGTAAATTTATAAAACATTGTCATTACATTTTCCCCAATATTGTTTTTTATATATAAAAATATATATTATCTCAGACCATATATATATATATATATATATATATATATAATTTCATATTTGGGTTTTTTCAGTTAGGCTTGGCATCCATTAATTTCTTGGAACATCAAATGGACACGTGATCTCTCCTTGAATTTGGAACACCACAAATTATGCTAATGTTTGTTTAACAAGTCAAATACACGTGAAAAATAATTGACCAATGAAAATTAATCAACACAAAAGTAAAAATACCAGAATTTCTTTCTTTTTCTCATTTTTTGATGAAGCTTTAATAAAAATGAAACATGTTAGATTGATAAACATTTCCTATCTGCCTTATTCCATCAAATTCCAATTCATATATATATATATATATATATATATATATATATATATATATATATATATATATAAAACAACTGAAAAGTTGCAAATTAAAAGAAAAAAATTGGGTGCTTTTTTGTGAAAGTATTTATTCATATGTTTTTATATATTTGATATTTCAGACCACCTCGGTCCTTCCTCAGAAATTAATTGAATAACTGTATTTGGGAGTTTGTTTACAAGTAGCGTTCGTCGCGGGACGCGGACGTCACGTGATGTGGAATGCAAGTTGAAAAATGAGACATCTATTTCACATATGGAGTATACACTATAATAACCTTTGAAATAAAAAAATATCAACTTAAAAATAAATCTATTAATTCTTTAGAAATTGCTTTGTGAGTGTGTGTGTGTGTGTGTGTGTGTGTGTGTGTGTGTGTGTGTGTAAATAAATAGTGGCTGGTTACTAGTTTTCCAAGCTCACCTCTCTGCTAGGACGGCTAGTCAATCCCTGTTGCAGATGCATGCTCAAGCACATCTGTGGTTTATACTACAACTATGCTGAACAGACCATAGTTACAGTTTCTGGCAGAGGGAAGCATAATCTGACATGATCAGAAGTTTGGTAGACATCAGTACATTCAAACCATCTGTCACGATGACTTGTGACTTCATGCAGGTACAACCATCAACGGCTTCTGAACAGCCCCATTTACCTAATTCCACTCACAAGGCTTGGGTCAGTGGTTTTCAGACACTTTCCAAAAGTGCTGCATACTGGAATTGCATTCCAAAACTGATAACCTCAATAAGTCACCTTCCTGATATATCGACCATGTTGAGATTCAAATCAGGTCTCTTGTTTGGAATGTGACTGTTCTAATCACTTGGCCATGTGTGTGCGTGTGTAATTAAAAAGACTCAAAGTCGGCCATATTGTAATAATGTGAATTATAGTTCATGACATGGTGTTGGATAGCTCATTACCTGGCCATAGGCTGGTGTTTGAGCAATACCAGCTGGGTATATGCATGCACAGTTTTATTGAAATCAACACACAAGGTCCATCAGTGTCATTTTTTATTCTAGTTTGCATATAAGTTGTCGCATATTCTGATGAAATTTATGAAGCAACATATATGTCAGTTCAACCCACACTAAAAACTTTACACCATGCATTGTCTATTCACTTCCAGAGATTTGATGGTCTGCTATAGAAAGCAACTAAAAATGAAAGATAAACAGTAATTACTAATCAAAAATTAATACTGGTTCACAATGTTTCATCTAGGAACAAATTCTAAATATATATGACTACTAATTACTACTTGATGAAAAGCAAAGGAAATTAAAATGAAAAAAAATATCAGTCAAAAATTAATAATAATGATTGATAATGCTTTATTTAATGAAAATAAAAATAATATGGGTATTTGCTAAACTTAGTTTGATACAAGGCCACATGTTTTGGGACACTTGGTGTGTAATGAATTAACTGTAGTAATAATGATCTTTAAAACAAATTTTCCTAATCACTACTGTATGGTCAAGCACCTAATTATTGATATTCATTAAGAATGGGATGGTTTTTCATAAGGTCACATGTGTGAGACACCCTGA
>OZ038506.1:72484474-72501974 GCA_964036315.1 Acanthosepion esculentum
AAGATGATCAAATTTCAAATCTAAATTGTTTGTCGATTTAAAATGCTATATAAAATATTAGAAAAAATGGCAAACTTGGCCCGTTGTCCCTGCAAAAAAACAGTTTCAAAAGGTCACTTTTTCCATTAACACCATAATTATTTTAACTACCTTCACTCGTTGGCAATGTGTAGTGTTTTAAAAACCAATGATTAGAATTGTAAAAAACCTAAACATATGATGAAAGTGAATTTGTATATTTTTTTGTTCTTGAGAATTTACAACGAAAATACTAAGCACTATTTATTAGATTGCTTATTTACAAGAATAATTTTCTATTTACAACATTCTAAAAACTAATACAATTAAAACTAATGCAATGCAATATTTATCATTACCCAATTTATAAAGAAAGAAATGAGAAAACTTTTTTTATTCACAAATTTATAAAAATTTAAAACGATAATGAAATCTTTATCATTTACTATTTTAGAAACTTTGATTTGATTGGTAATTAGCCGATGTTTTGTCAACCATTCCAATCAACAATAGTGTAAATAAAAAAAATCTTAGAAATAGTGTTTATTTTTTGCAAATTCTCAAGAACAAAGAAAATGTATCAATTCACTTTCATATGTTTAGGTTTTATTAAAATTTTCATAATTGCTTTTTGAAACTAATCATTGCCAAGAAGTGAAAGTAGTACAAAATGATACTAGTGTCTATGGAAAAACTATCCTTTCAGCACCAATTTTTTGCAGACAGAAAGGTCAAAAAAATATATTCAGTTTAAATCCAGGTGTCATAAAAACAACTACAAAGTGTCACACATTTCAGTTTATACTTTTTTCTTGTAACCCGGAGGGGGGGTGGTGCTAGATGAAAAGGAAAACAAGTCCTCAAGACACAGATGACTATTTCAATTTCATTCAATTTGTGTGTATACGTACATTTACATGAGAACATGTATATTTTAATTCAATTACACGCATAAAAATGTTTCCACAAAATTAAAAAAAAACAAAAACATTCAAAAATAATTTTATTTCATACAGAATAATTTTGAAAAGTTTAATAAAGTGTTATAATTATCCAATTTATTTAAGGTTTAAAAACAAAATCAATTTTTTTTTTCTTTTGTCTGCAAATTTATGATTTTACTGCTCAGTTCAGAGTAGTGGGCATTCAGACTGAATGCAAAGTGAATGTATTATTCCAATGTCTTTTTTCAAACTCAGTCAAATTTGTATGTGTGTCGATGTGCTTGCATATAAATGGCAGAGGCACTAAACATATGCACATGCAAAGCCAGACACAGTGTGCAATGAACAGATAATCAGCCTTTCTTTTATTATTTACCAGCATCTTGACCCCAGTGGTAGCTTGATACAAAGTTGCAGGAGGTGTGTGATCATGGCTCTTCACAGCTTCCTATCCTTTGTAGTTCTTAGCAATGTTTGTCTTTTTACTATCCCTCCCAATCCCTGTTTCTGCCATCCATTTACGCAAGCTGAAGTTCAAAATTATGTATTTCATGATTCCACAAAATATTCTGTTTAATATCTTGTCTGTTTATCCAAACATTTCAGCCGATATACTCTTTGGCTTTTCCTAGGCCATTAGATCTTTCAGTTATCCAGTAAGTTTTGTTTTTATTTATGTTTTCAATAGGCAGCCATGTTTTCATTTTGCCATGAAAGTTGTAGCTTACCTTGTTGAATGAAATGTCCATTGGTCATGTGTGACCTTTGCTGAAAATAATTGAAAAAAAAAAACAATCTATGTTTCTGTCTCACTTTCATAGAAAATGTGGCAGCTCATGCAAATTCTGAATGATCAATCAGAATTTTCATCTAGACACTGGCTTGCACACTTAAATCATGTACTTTTCCATGTAATTCCTGATTTCTTATTCTGACTTTGCTTCACAGTAGATGAGTTTGTCTTGTCTGGTTTTGAGCACTCATCTTAACCGAAAAAAAACTTGTGTTATATAGCTCTCCCAGTCCCAGACCCAGACCCACACTGACTATTGGCTAATACCTGCCCAGTATCATTCATATGCAAATTGTCAACACCATCTCCGCTAATGTAAGTAGAATATCGTCTCTCAACAGTTGTGGAATAGGACATAACTCCCGGTGCATAATCAACTCTGTATCTCTTATCAGGATGACTGGATTCTTTTATCAGGATGACCCGATTCTTTTATCAGGATGACCCGATTCTTTGTTACAGTAGATGGGGGAATAATAGAGAAGATCCATTACTTACATTATTCGGACTAATGTCCTCATCTTTGTCGCCATATTGATTACAACATTTTGGCCGTTGTATGCTCTGGCCTTCTTCAGGTGGTTGGAATGTTGAACTGAACCCTTTATTTCACTCACTGGGGTAGACTGTTCTAGTTCCACGTGCCATGTTTAATGGATCAGTTATCAGTTATCTCCTGTTAACTTCCCTCTGAAAGTTCTCCACTGCCTTAACCGGGTATTGAACTCACACTTTTTGGGGTCCTGTCACTGGATCTAACTAATACCTTTATCCACTGTGCCATGTGTCCTTGTAATAAATATGGTGACAAAGATGAGGACATCAGTTCGAACAATGTAAGTAATGTACATAATACCTCATCTCGGAAATATGGACAGATACTAGAGAAGATCCATTGAAAAGGTGAAAGAAGAAGAAGTAAGGATAAAGATACAAGTTGCAACAATTTACACAATAATAATTACTTAACATCTCAAAATTGAATTGATATTTCTGTACTAATTTACAAATTGGAAATTCTCAGTGCTGCGAGAGGTGCACCAATTTCAGTGCAGCAAGAGGTGCACCAATTTTGGAGAATATTTCAACTTTTACTGAATTGATCTTACATTTGAGGCAATTTAAATTTCACGGCTATTTTTGGGGAAAAGGCAAACATTGGATGAATTTAAACGTCTGATACCAATGGGCAGATTTACTCACTGAAGTGATGTTTTGATTTAAACAAAGGCAAATCTAAATTGCCTCAAATCACAGCCATTAAGGAAAGGAGCAGAAACTTGAGTAACATTGGATCAATTTAAACTTCTGATACCATTGGGCAGATCAAGTCCTGTTTCTATTATTTGACTTTGACTCTGACTACTGACCTTATAATTGGTTCTTAATTGGAAGTCTGAATAGCGGGAAATATAATGATTAAGTTCAGATCTACAAAGGACAGACAGGAAGCCCTACCCAAAATGAAAATAGAAGTGTTCTTGTAGAAACACTACTGCCGGAATTTGCTTATCAGTGTGTCTATGTGCATGTCGGTGCAGAAAAATTTAAAAAAGTAAGAGATCAAATATATATATATATATATATATATAGAGAGAGAGAGAGAGAGATAATGGTGAGGAGTGGAGAGAAGAATTTCAAACATATTTCTGTAAGACTGCCTGCTGTTTTCTGGGAAGGTGATTAGGAAATGGCACTTTAAAAATAATAAAAGCTCTGAATATATTTCTTACCTCTGATTCCCCCAAATAATTAACATTGGCCAGATTTTCAACCATCAATTTGGAAGGATGAAAAAGTTCATCGTTAAATCTTACTGGAGTGAAAGTTTCTTTTCTCTGGAAGGAAAAAAAAGAACAAGAAATAAAATGAATTTCTACCTGAAACAAGTTGCTATATTCATTCAGCTACAACAGATTGAGGCCTGTCGATAAAATATAAGTAAATATTTTTTAAAAATTGTAATCAATAATAAAATGCAAATAAAATATTTGGCAAACATGGATAAATGTGTCTGTAATAAGACAGTGTCAAAAACATGGCTTTTCCCTGACATCGCTTTTTTTTAACTACCTTCACTCCTTGGCAATGTTTATTGTTTTAAAAAGTGATGATTAGAATTCTAATAAAACTTAATCATATGAAAATGAATTTATAGATTTCTTTGTTCGTGAGAATTGATAACAAAGATATTAAATACCATTTATTTATTAGATTGTTTATTTACAAGAATAATTTTCTATTTACAACATTTTAAAAACTAATACAATTAAAACTAATGCAATGCAATAATTATCATTTCCCAATTTATAAAGAAAGACATAGGAAAACAATTTTTTCTTCATAAATTTATAAACATTTACTAAATTATTAAAATATGTGAACCAACTACGAGGACATCCTTATTATTTACCATTTTATAAAGTCTGAATCAATTGACAATTGGCCGATGTTTTGCCAATTCCAATAAACAATTTAATAAATAAATAATGTTTATTATTTTTGTTGTCAATTCTCAAGAATAAAGAAAATGCATAAATTCATTTTCATATGTTTAGGTTTTATTACAATTTTAATCATCGCTTTTTAAAACAATAAACCTAGAGAGGGTAATGACCAAAAAGGTAGCTATCTAAACAACAAGGGTGAGGATGCTAGTCCAAGTATATACTTGTGTATAAGCCGGTAGTATAGGGTGACCCATGAATTTTTGCATGAATTTTAACTCCCTCCAGAAAAAAATTTACCTGTGTATAGTGCAACCAGCCATCAAGAATGCATGATTTTTAATCTCTTCAACAAAATTATTGGTGTATAGTGCAACCGCCCTTATTTTTGGTATAAAAACTGACACTATACACAAGTATATACAATAATTGAAACATCTTGAATTTATAATGCAACAATTAATTATATCTCAAACACCATGTATATTATTGCATTTAAAAGTCATACCGATATACAGTCCAATGCTGTGTCCAAAAGTTGCTTAAAATGGCCGTCCTCTTGTGCTTGAACTGCTTTTAGTATGAGGGTCTCTGCTTGGTCCCAGTTTTTTACTCTTGCTTCAACACACGCTTGATTGTAAAGAACCTGAAAAAGAAAAGGAAATTCATACTCTTCTGCTTCAATACATTAAAGTGCACTCTTTGGCCTTTTAATGTTGAGAATAAACTTTTTTCCCATTGTGGCTAATATTCAGGTTTTCTTAATGTTGATCCTCCATATTTCAATTATTCCATGAAACATTTCGAAATTTAACTGCGCTTAAAAGTGAGACAAAAAAAAGATGACTGTATACCAACTTAAACTTTGAACTGAATGACAACAGGTGCTTTTTCATTATATTTTAAATAAAAAGTAAGCTTTTTTCAAAATCTACTAAAGTAACATTTAAATTAAATAATTTTTCTTGAATCCTATATTTCTGTAATGGTGCAGTGATGTAGAAGGTGATTATTTCCCTTTTAACAGGTAGAATTGAGTGATGTCTTAAGGGACTCTTGAATATGCATGACAGCTCCCTGGTGCAGATAGTGAGTTGCTTAGAAAATGCAATACTGACAGGACATATTGAAGGCAAGCAAGCGACAGAGGAAAGCACCAAATAACCTACCTAACAAGGTTGTGTAAATGCTTGGCAGAACAGGGATAAGGAAATAGCAAAAAGAAATTTACCAAGAGCTACAACAGACGAGAAATTGTGGAGAGCCATGATTGTTCATGTTCTGAAAATGCAGAGCATATAAAAGAAGAAGCGATAGATTAAATAAAAGGGGGATCAGTTTGAAGTTCCTTGAAAATCATCCAGATCAAGAGGTACCTGAAGCAGGCTGAAGAGCACAAAAGCCAAAATGATGGGATAGTAACAACAAAGATAAGGACAGGTCAGTAAAATTTGCTGCCACACTAATGATAAGCAAATTGTCAAATGTGTTGTTTAGCAAATTACCTGAGTCAGGTAGACTGTTAGTCTCAGCCCCAAGAGATGGTAGTTGATATATTTGCAAGAATAAATGTGGTGGGCTGCAAATCGATAAGACTGTACTGCAGCTTCAAACCTACAAAAGCAATTAAAATTTAAAAAAACATTTTAAATGAAGAACATATAACGGAATATCAAACATTAGAATTGAAAATTTTAGCATCTTTTTTTGTGGTGAAACATTTTCAAAAAATAAGAGCAATAAATATAGTAAATTCAAAGGCAAAATATCTAAAATTCAATAAAACATTAGATTATGAAAAATATTTTCCTAAATTTTTAAGATTACTGTAGTTAAAAATTATATAAAAAAAGATGCTCATGTTATATTCCTCAAGTAGTTTTTACAGATATATCCACCACAGAAAAAATTTACATCAACTTCCTTAAATAAACACCTACCGCTGTGTTGAAAATGCATTTCGGCATTATTTTAAGTAATATTTGTTTCAAACCATGTTAATTAAACTTTAAATTAGCTAATATTCCTCAAATAAATTTTCAGAAAAGTGTATTATATATTTGAAAGATCTTTTAATAAAGAAAATCACACTGTGATGATAGCTAAAAATGATGCTAAAATTAGTGATTTTAGCAATTTCAAAACAAATACTCCTTCCAGTCAATTTAGTTTTGACATACATCTATGTATTTTGCTTATTGGAAATGTTGAAATTAAAACTAAAATAAAAGCTTCAAGAAAGATTTTTCAATGTTTTAAATTTCATTTTAAAACTTAGGTATCATGTTTCTGTTGAGGTATCTATATAAAGACCACAAATTTTTCAATGAGAGAGAGGACTTTTGACTGGTGTCAAGATAGTGGTACAAGAACAGAGACTGAAGAAAAACTTTTCACAACTTAGAAGAAGAGGTTTGTCATGAAAAGGATTGCTGGCATTAAAAGAAATCACATCTGATTTCTAACTTTTAGTTCTTTTTCTTCACAAAACCTCAAATAAGCTGTTTGGAGAGATGGTGGATGGCAAGTTCAAACCTCAAGCTGATTCCTCAAGTTTTGTCAGATCTGGGTCCTTGGTGGAATGGGTAGAGAAAGTGGAACTGGTATGTGATCTATCTGAGAGTGAAGAGGCTTGAACAAGGCATTACCCTTGGACTGACCAAAAGAGTGTTTTCAGTGTATTTTCAATTGACCAAAAAAGAAAAATCCAATGCAGCCTGAATCAAGGATGAATTATGCACTGCTTTTGTCACTGTTTCACGACATATGAGCAAAATTTGAAGCACGTATTTTACACCCATAAGAAATTGCTGATGTTTATTTGACAGATTTTTTAAAAGGTGCCAGACAGTGCAATGGTGTGCATTTCCATACATGGTTTACCTGGCCCTGTGAAGAGACACCTGCAATCATCGTCCAGAATGGACACACTGCCTCCTGAAGAGTCGCTGACCTGAGCCAGGGCAATTATGAAAGGCACTAATGGAGGAACTGGTCATAGCCGCTGCAGGACTCACCCAAAGTAAGCAACATGGACTGCATCTGAAATCATGGCTGTTCTTTTCATATCATGATCAGTGCTGAGAAACTCTGTTACAAGAGAGTGATGCACGATTGACACATTGATGTGAATTGTATTCTTGGATTTATATCTTCATTGTACATATAAATCCTTCATAGCAGACTTTCTGGCCTTCCTTGTTACTTCCTTGTTACTCTTAGTTGAATGGAAATTAATACTGACAGTATATGTACAATAAGAGACAAATAGCTGTTACACCTAATCTTATTAATTAATCTTATGAGAAGAATTTTGTCCATTTTTGGAATAAGAGGCAGGGTTCAATTTTGTCCAAAGGGATATTGTCCATTAGGATTTTGTCACAAATTCTTAAAAAGCACCTTTCTTAAGTTTTTCTTCACATAAAGTCAAATCTTATAGGATACTAGGGCTCCCTAACTATGAAACATTTCGAATATGTGACTTTGTCATTGTTAGAAAATGTTCATAAATTTCTGTCGCAAACAGAGCAAACTCATGAAGTATCTGACTGAAATAGATCTTTCTTGTACATATAAGCAGTGGTGGCATCCTAAATTTCCAGGAACCACTTCGATAAAGACAGGTAATCTTTAGGAACCTATTCTGCTTATTTTCTTTTCAATCTGAGAATGGAAACAAATCAATTTATAGTATCAAAAAGGATTAAACCATTTTGATAATTTAATAGAAAATATTTATTTCTTAAGATATTTCCAAATTGAAATTGTTCTCATCATATTTCTGTTCAGACGTATGATGCTTTTTCACTCTGGTGTCATCAGATGTGTTTATGGTTTCTTAGCCACATTCGAACTGAATTGCTGCAGTACTAAAGATCAAATGGAAGACCTATGAAATTTATGACTAGAAGGTTTGTCACATTTTTCTTCACTAGGCGTGTACATGAGTGTAGCATAACTAATATTTTACCTAGACCTTTTGGCTATTAATATATAAGATTATTTATGGATAATCCAACAACCAGTTCACTAAGCTTTTATAATTTTCAGAATCAGTTCACACAAACAGCAGGATGCCACCACTGTATATAAGTGTATATATTGGATAGTGTTATTAATGTCTCAGTTTGATATTAGAATTTGAATTAAAAGTTCCTTAAATTTTCAATTTATTTATGAGACTGGGATTTTGTCCACTTTTGGGATAAGAGGCTAGGATTTTGTCTGCTTACCATCCCAAAGTAGAAGATGCGATGCATAAATTGTTGTCTACATTACACAAAAATGAAAATAACATTGACATCTCATTTTAACAGATATATTTACCAAAATTACACAAAAATATCTTGAAATACTAAAGAGTAAATTTATTCAATAAAATCCCCATTAGCTCTAACCATGGCCTCCAGATAACTTTAGAATCTCCTGCAACTCTTCTGGACGGTCTCCTTGTTTAAGTTGATGAATGCTGCTATAATCTTTGCCTTCAGTTCATCTTTGGTGTTACAAGGAGTTTTGTTGGTCTCTCGTTCAACCACATTCCACACATAATAATCAAGAGGGGTTGCAGTCTAGGGAGTTAGGTGGCCAGTTGTAAGGGCTGATTTGGTCACAGAAATTGTCTGACAGCCATGACTAGGCTCTTCTGCTTGTGTGGCATGGTGCAGAGTCCTGTTGCCAGGCATAGGTTCTTCCAGCAGCCACCCTCTTGACCCAGGGCAGCATTACCTCCTCAAGGCATTTGATGTAGGCTTCCATGTTAAGTCTGAGACCTTGTGGGAAGACGAATGGAGGTATAACATCACCATCAATAGTGATCACTCCAAACACCTTCATAATCACAATCATCCAACTCTTTCCAAATCCTCTGCATTGTCCTTAGACTGACACCCAAACACTCTGAAATGTTCATAGTGGAGTTTCTGGTGCAAATGCCAAGCAATACAGCATGCTGTTTCCAAATTTCTGGCAGATGGAATTCAGTCATGGTGCTCTTTTTCTCTCAGTGCCCAACTGACCCTAATATACTGTGCAGTCGACTAAATAAAAAAAAAATGGACATGCGCAAAATTAAAAATATAAAATGGCAACAAATTTACTCATCACATCCTCTATCTACGATGAATTACTGTATTTTGAACAAACACATTGTGAGCCTCATATTTGGTGATAACATTTTTGATGACTAGCTACGTTTGCTGGAATAAATATGGTGAATATTTTCTAATGTTGTCAAGAATAATTTTGAAAATGGATGAATGAGTTACACAAATACTGCCAAGACAGAAAGCTTATGAATGAGAAATTCAAACATGGTGCCAAACAATGTAGAATTTAACAGAGTAAGAAATGGGAGTGATTTCATGTATGATAATGGTATTTCCATACAGAAAACATTCAGCATTGATTAACCAAACATTTAATGTTACTCTCAGTTAAAAACTATAAAAGTTAAAACAGTTTTTTGGGAAATAAGACTTTTCAAGTTCAGTAAATGTTATAATTCTTTCTAATATTGATAGATGCTTTCTTCCTAATTCTTTTGTTTGAAGTTGTGTGGAAAGTCAACATGCAGGACAAAAAAAAAGATGAATATATGTTCTTTGGGTTACGGAAAGTTGTTTTTTCAGTGAGGTTTTTTCCATTTTTTTGTTTAGTGGCATATCACCAAAATCTAAATAACTTCTTAGATAATAATTGTTTTAATGATACAGGTCTTACTAATTAACCCTTGTATTTATCTAACAGTCACAGAGCAAACCTGTAATTCATACAACAACTATGCAGGGTAGAAATTAGCTACAGTTTCTGAAAATAACTGGATGAAGTGTGTACAATGAAGAAGTCTTAAGGAAAATGGAAACAAAAAGGACATTTATACTCAGAATAAGAAAGTGACAGTTGAAATTTCTAGGACAAAATAAGGAAGAAAGGCTTGGAGAATTTGACACTTTGAAGGGCATATCGAGGGCAAAAAGGATGGATAGGCAGTGGGCCACCTACCTGATGTGAATGGATGACAGATGGAGGTGAAGTTATGGAAAAAAGACATCACTAAGAGCTACAATGGATAGGAAGTTGTGGAGAGCCATGATTGTCTACATCCTGAATGAACTAAGCATATAGAAGAAGGTTCTGAACAAAAATACCAACTCATTGGTTAATACTAATTTTATTATGAAAACATTGATTTTGTATCATAAAAGCATCAGCATTGTTGGAAGTTATTTTAATCTTTGAGTTTAAATCTTCACTTAATTTTGAAACGTTAAATTTTATTGCTGTCAAATACTTTAGTTTCTCTGAACAACAAAAAGACGTAATAAAACTAAATAACATGCATGAACAAAGAAATCAACAAGTTTTATTGGTTTGAGAAAGCACCAGACAAATTTATATTTGTTCTTTTTATGTCATTGAAAATACTTCATATATATATATATATATATATATATATATATTATAAATTAACTGATTTAAAATATGTTTTTTTTCACTACACAGTAATAACCATGTTTCAAAAATGGAAGCTAAAAACTTCAAATTTAATTATATGATTAAATTAAAAGCATTAGTTCCGTTTCATCTTCAAGCAAATATTGGAATAACTTATTTTTAAATTTACTGAGTTTTAAAGGCACATATAAATTCATAATTTCCTGTTTCCAAGGATACAGAGAAATCCAATCATTCAGAAAAGGGGTGGTAGCGTGTTCATTTTTATTAACTATTGTTGTATCAATTATGAGTTACGTTTGAAAAAGAGGTTAATTTTAGGGAGGGTAGGGTGTATTTTTCAACGAATTGTGACATCCGTTAAATGCATGTCATCTGGGTTTTTTTTATTAATGACAAAAAGTTTTTCAGCATTTTTTTCGTACTTGTATACTTAAAGATTCTTTCTAGGTGGTGTTTGGGTTAGAATACGTTTTATTTAACTACAATCCTAAAATATTTTTACTCTTAATTACTAGTAAACTATATTTCTTTTCAAAACAAGTAAATGTAATAGAATTACTTAAATTATATAAAATTATTTTTTTATATCAAATATAAGTATGTATATTACCAGCTACCATTTATTAATTTTATCTTTAAATAAAGGAATTTAATGAAAATTTTTGACAATGACGGCAAAAAAATAGCTAATGCTCTGTAAATTTACATTGAGCACTGTTTTGTAAAAATAAAAAATAAAAATATCAATAAGAACACCGGATTATGTATCTTACTGTTTTTTCTTTTTATATATATATATATATATATATATATATATATATATATATGAATTGAAGTCTGAGTTTCTTTTTATTAAGTAAATTAGTATGAATTAATCCTTTAAATTGAAATATAAAATGTTCTTAATTTGTCATTTATACTGGAAAATAAGTGGCATTAATTCTGGGAGAAAACTTATAGGCTGAAAGTAGATTTGATGCGATAGAAAGAACAAGTTAAACTTTTTTTTTGTTGCTTTTCTTAGTGAATAGATTTGTTGAATATCTTCTGTTCTGCTGCACATAACACAACAAAAGGTTTCTTGTATGCATTTTCAATGAAGGTATATACATAACATTTTTATCAATCAATATGCTAAGATGGGTGAAAAAAAAGTACCGGTTACAATATGACTAAGAATTGCATATTGAATCCCACGCAGTTGTACTAGCAAATACAAATGTGAGACAAGCTGCTCCCTAAAAGACAGAGTAGAGGAATACCAGAACTCAGGAAGATTATGAACTGAAGCATGGCTTATCATGCATAGAGGGGAAGCTGGGGACACCAACCTCTGAAATGAAGTCTGAACAACACTGGAAAATAAGGCAAGAATATGCAGGCAGTGTAACAGGTTGCAATCTGAAAAATGGAATCATTAAATTGGGTTCAAATTCTAAGCTAGTCTATTGCATTCACTTTCACAAGAAAGTAAAGATATATATCTCTTCTAGCTAATTATGGGTTAAAAAGTAGGGTCAACTGGGTGGCAATGAATCTAAGAGAAGGAACTCTGATTTCCAAACCCTTGGAGTAGGCAACAGGAAACTACTCCACTATCCTTCCTTGAAAGTCATGGCAATTCCTGGATAATAAAGAAAAAGAATAGAGATCGATGCAACAGTGAAATAGAGGCAAAAGAGATTTGATTTTGTTTCTACTTTTTTTTAACTCTGTAAAGCAAAGATAACATTTGATTGATTTGTTTTTATCATTTATCAACCCATTGCTGCTGATTTAAAGTCGAAATATATTTTGCATTATAAGAATAATTCTTTTGTTTTTTTAGGAGTAATTATTACATTAACAATTCTTTTTAGAATAACAATGATTTTCCAGATACAAGTCCTACTATTTAGCCCATAGCTAGGGGAGAAAATGGATTGATAGCTTTCCCAAGGGTATTTGCATCTAATAGAATGTAATGAATCTGACATTTAGTTTAAATTCGACTCTAATGTTTCATCTCAAGCTGCTATTGCACAGATGAAAAAAAATTCCTCTGATCTCATAAAAAAGGTGACTGAGGCACAGCTGTTTTTTCTCCACCTACTTTTAAGATTAATAAAATGAAGTGTTTGCAGGATCAAGTGTCACGTAAATGTCAACTGACAGACAATGAATAAATAGATTTATGGCAGTTATTATGTGGTATTTATTTTTGAGCCATGACTTACTGCTTTGTTCAAGGTCACCCCCCCCCCCAGGGAAAGATTCCAGGAAGTCTTATATTTTTCATATTTATTCTAGCAGTAAGTGTTCAGGGGTGTTGGGTGGGTTTATAATTTTAACAGGGCAGTAAAATGATTTAACCCAGACCTGCACAAAATACAGCCTGTGGGATACATGCAGCCTAAAATACAGCCTGTGGGCCACATGCAGCCTAAAATACAGCCTGTGGGCCACATGCAGCCTAAAATACTTCCAAGTGTAGTCAGTGAGTTTTTTTAATTTTCATTTTTTTTGCATTGAAGTTACAAGGTCTAAGAGACACTTGAGGTAGAGTGTTACAGAGAAGGCAGCACAGTTTATGGGGACTGGGTTGACCCCAGACTTGAACAGGCCAATTGTAGTGAACAGGGAAGCATCCTCTTGGTAGTTGGTTCCACAAAGCAGCTTTTCATGAGAAGAAGCTGCTTGAGTTAGAAAATGAATTTAGTAAATATACAAAAATAGAAAGGGGTGTGTCTTCTGACAAGATTTATTTAACCTTTACAATGAGGGGATTCATTCCTAACAGAATTCATTATTGGCAGCCACAATCTTAGCAACATTAGATATACAGATGATGCAGTGTTGTTAGCAGACATAGAAAGGAAAATATACGAACTTCTACAGAAGGTAATAAAGGAAAATGAGAAGAAAGGACTAAACATCAGTTGTAAGAAGAGAGAATGTCTGGTTGTCAGCAAAAGAAACAGCCCAACATGCAAATTACAAATTGGTGAGTGTGGATGCAGACCCCACACTATTAGTGAACCTTTAATTTCTTTTCTTCTTTCAATAAGAACTCCGACAAAAGGACAACATGTGAATTTCAAATTGGAGATACTCAAATTAAGGACAAAAATTTAAATATCTAAGAAATGTTTTAACAGAGAATGGAAAAAGCAACCCTGAAAGCCGAAAGCACATTAGGACACTGAGAGATGCCTTCCAAAAGCTAAGCACAGTATTAAGAAACAGAAAAACCTTATTAGAGACAAAGAAAAGAATACTTAACCATTATGCAATATCGGTCCTATTATATGGTAATGAATGATAGTATGCTTGAAGACTCAGTCACGATGACTTCTAACTTTGTTCTAGCACAATCGTTAATGGCTTCTGAACATTTTCATCTACCCCCAATGGTATGGTTTTCAGACACACTTCCCAATGGTCCTGCACATTAGTGTCATCTCCCCCGACACTAATATTATCACAAATTTACTTCCTTGACAAATTGACCATGGTGACATTTGAACCAGAGTCTCAGTCATGCCACTATTGTAAGGCAATAAATGATGATCAAACTCACTAGCAATGGGCTTGTTAACCATTATCATGTATGAAGATATTTATTGAGTTTAGCTTAATTTGGTACAAATACTAATAAAAGGACTCCATCAGTAAACAGTCCATCGAACTAAATGATTAACCAGTGGAAAGCAAGCAAACCGTTCAGATTATATATATATATATATATTATCAGTTTAAATATTATTTTTAGTGCATATCTATATTTGAGCAGATACTCCATTTATTTTAAACAGTATTTTATTTCATCTACTAACCAGAACATTCAAGAAATTTTATTAAAGAAAAATGCACCTTCATGCAGGACTCAAACCTACATCCCCCTTTGCAGGAGAAACCATCATTAGATCTGATGTGTTTTAACCAACTTGGCTATGAAGAGCATAGTAATTAAGCAAGGGTTTATACTGACCTTAAGTTCATCTTCCTAGTTTAGTTTCCCAAAAGTTCATTACTGCTCAGTTTTGTATCCAAAATACAAACAAAGCAATTTCTAAAGAAATAATGGATTTTTATTTATTAATCTGATATTTTTTTATTATTTTAAATGTTATTTTTAGTGGGTAGCCATATTTGAGGAGATGCTTCATTTATTTTAAATAATATTTTATTTCATCTACCAGCCTGAGCATTCAAGTATTTCTTATTAAAGGAAATGCACCCTGTAGTAGAATTAAAACCTGCATCCCCCTTTGCAGGAGAAACCATCATTATATCCAATGTGCTTTAACCAACTCAGCTAAGAAGAGTGTCGTGATTAAGCAAGTTTCTATACTGCTTCTAAAATACACCACATAATGCACTCTTTCCCAGAAACTGTAACTAAGGTCCACTCACCATATTTGTAGTATAAACCACATGTGGGCCCTAATCAGGTGTGTGCAATATGGTTAGGCTACATATATATATATATTGGAGAAAGATTTACGAAGAGTGAAAAGAAAAATTAAAATAAAAATCTAACTATTAAATATTTTTATTCATTTTCTTTCATCTATAAGGAAGTGCAGGTGGTGTAATGGATAGTCGCTCATGCAGAGAAATCAGAGAGCAGAGTTCAATTTCCAGCTAGTTTTGTTATATTTATTTACATGCAAATACCCTTGGGAAAGATATGAATCCATCTCCTCACCCAGCTATGGGTTAAGTAGTAAGACTTATATCTGGAAAATTCATTGTTATTTTCAAAAAATTATTAATGTAATATTTACTCACAAAAAATTATTCTTACAATATGTTTCAGCTTTAAATACCCCACAAAGGGTTGATAAGCTGTAAAAAATAAATCAATCAAAAATCAACAAGTTAACCATCCACAATGTTCAATTTTTCTTCCACTATAAACACTTTTAGTAGTCTATTTTTGACAGGGTGGGTTTCTCAACAATAACAGACAAAATATGTCAGTGGGGTGGAGGAAAGAAAATTTTAATTGAAATAAAAAAAATAAAAAATAAAATAAAAGAAATTCACAAAAAATTTAACTTTTTATATGGTGAGTATAAAAATAAAAAATAAAATAAAAGAAATTCACAAAAAATTTAACTTTTTATATGGTGAGTCTCAAACATTAAAATTTTTTTTTTTACAAAGAAAATTAATTCATTAAAAATAAAATTCAAGAAAACTTTAATCTTTTCTAGTTTGATTTAAAAAATTACATAATAAATTCTTGTTCCACAGAATTAAAACTTAAATATTTCATCAAAGATATTTCAGACAATTAGTTCTTGAGAAGATATTCAAAGATCATAAAATTATGAGTCCCATAACCATTAGGGTAGTACGTGTACTGCAGCTATAGCAGCAATGGTGTGTCCTGGGCAAGATAGGTTGATGTAAAAAATATTCAAAGATATTTATTTTTATTTATTGATTTTTATTTTGGAATGAGAACATCATTCTGTACAGTAATCTCTCTATCTATCCACACTCCACCAAAATTGATACTTAAAACAGCAAATAATACTGATATATATATATATATATATATATAATAAAATAAAATATATAAATAAAATATATAATAAAAGGCTCAAACACTAATATTCCATGGTTATAATTTATTACATTGGAATCATAATCACGACCCAATTCATCAGATCTACAAATTCAAAAAGAAATCAGAAAATATAACTCCATGTTTAAAAAACAAAATTTCAGTGAGAGTGTATGTGTGGGAGTGGGAAACAAGTGTGAGAGGGAAATGTATGAAAGCTCTAGAGAGGGGTTGTAATAGAAGAAAGAAGAACAGGAAAGGCCTAAACGTGAAGGTGGGGATTAAAATTTAACAGAGAGAAGTTTTAAATCGTTATTTAACTGTTCTCTTTAAAAATAAAATCCTTACATTTGCCTTGATAAAGTCCATCTGAGGATGAAACATGTCAGCTAAGTTTTCCTTTTGCCTGTATATATATATATATATATATATATATATATATATATATATATATATATATATATAAATGTCATATAAACTTAAGAGAAGTAACTGCAAAATCATTTCACATTGCTTCCTACTCCAGGAGGATGAGATTTGTGGGAAATTCAAATTGGGGTTTATTATTATTGATTAACATTCTAAAAATAAAATAAGTTAGCATCTAATCATAATGGCATGGAAACTGGAAATTTCACGTTCAGTTGTAAACTGAACAATTTTACAAGCCATTAACAAAGTAATGGCGAATGGCTCAGCAACTTGGACAATAAATAAGCAATTAAAAATTTATAATCTTTATTTGTTTTATTTTACTTTTCAGCTGTGTCATAAAATAGTTTCTGACACATGATGGCATCCTTTTAAGTTTTGTTTTATTTATTTATTGTTGGTGTGTGTGTGTTATACATACACAAACAAACAGACATACACGATGTATATATGCGTGTATACATTTGCGTGACTCAAGGCTCCCATCCCAACATTATATTCTCATTTTTTGTTTTTTTGACAGTAAGGTTCACCCTGTACAAGGCTCAGGTGCGACTCATGGTTATATTAAGAGGCTATTTATACAGTTAGGAGAGGAAGATAACAATTAACCCTAGATTTGAAAAGTTTGTAGTGATCAGGGAAACATCCTCTTGGGAGTTGGTTCCACAGAACAGTGGTTCATGAGAAGATGCAATATGGAAGGAATGCAGCTAGTTTACTACAATGTAAGTGCTATGGCGGGTCCTAGCCGTGAAGGTTAGGCCTGGCAGAACTAAGAAATGAAGTTCATCTAACCACTTTCCATGGAAGTAGCAATAGAACCCTTGCCACATCCTGTCTGTGA
>OZ038506.1:72506974-72509474 GCA_964036315.1 Acanthosepion esculentum
AAGGTCGAATGGTAGACTTATAGACCTGGAGGATGGATTCAGGGGAGAAGAATTTCCTGGCTCGGCACAGGGAACCAACTTTTCTAGCGGTGGATGATGCAATTGACTCGATGTATTTGTTCCATCTCAGATCAGCGGACAGCGTGAGACCGAGCAGCCGCAGAGAGGAACTCTCGAGAAGTTGGTCTTCAGACATTCTGATGGGATGCAGAGATGGGTCCTTGTGGTGGTTAATGGAGAGCAATTTTTTTTTAGAGGCATTAAAGTTGACCATCCATTTCTCTCCCCAGTCCACAACCGATTGGAGGTCCTTTTCAATTTGAGCTGCCAGGTTAATTTTGTCCGCCTCGGTAGATTTGTGCTTGAGGCAGGAGTAAATGGTAGTGTCGTCAGCGTAGATACCGACTTGGGAGTCTATGGCGTCAGGAAGGTCATTTATAAATATGAGGAACAGAGTAGGGCCAAGGATGGAGCCTTGAGGAACACCAGCAGTAGTGGGATAGGAGTTGGAGAAGGATCCACTGAGAACAACCTTCAAATCCCGGTTTGATAGGAACGATTGAATTAGGTCAAACAATCGACCTGTGATACCATAACCCCGGAGCTTGCGAAGGAGGCCGGCATGCCAAACCCTATCGAATGCCTTGGAGATGTCAAGGGCCACGGCACGGGCTTCGCCGTTACTATGGATAGCTTGGTAGACAAATTCAGTGATGGCCGTAAGCACATCGGCAGTAGACCGGGCAAAGCGGAAACCATACTGCTTGTCTGAGAGCAGATCGTGGGATATCAGGTGAGTAGTCACTTCGGCGTTGATAATGGCCTCGAAGACTTTGCTGAAGATGGGAAGGAGACTGATAGGACGGTAATTAGAAGGGTTGGAGGGGTCGCCAGAGTTCTTAAAGACAGGAACAATGGTAGAGGACTTCCAGCATTCAGGAAAACAGGAGTCCTTGAGGCAGCGGTTGTACAATTTAGAGAGGGCAGGTGCCAGTTCAGGTGCGCATTTCTTCAGGACAATGGCTGGTATTCCATCGCCGCCGGTAGCCTTGTGGGGATCTAAGTTAGAAATAGTGCCCAGTACCGACGACGGGGCTATGTGCAAGCCGTCCAGTAGGGCCTCAGTTCTGGGAGGGAAGTCAGGCAAGGGTACCCCAGAGGAGTCAAGCATAGAATTGAAAGAAAACTTTCGAGCAAAGCATTCGGCCTTGTCGGCAGAGGTGGTCAGGACCTCAAACTGATTGAACAGTGGAGGAATGGAGGGTTTGTTACTATTCAAAACGCTCTTGCAGAGGCGCCAATAGTCCTTGGAGCCAAATTTGCGGGATGCAATACGTTCCTTCATCCGGGCTGCAAATAGTGCCTTGGCATTGTCGAGGGTACGCTTACACTCATTGCGTGCAGAGGTAAATAGACGTCTGTTGAAGTCGGACATGTCACTACGAAAACGGTGGAAGAAGTAGTTCCTATGGGCAATGGCGGCTGAGCAAGCAGCTGTGAACCAGGGGGAGGAGCGCGGTTTGACCTTGAATTTCCTGGAGGGGATGAAAGCTTCGATACCGGCTTTGATCCAGGAGGAGAACTCAGAAGCACAGTCATGAGTGGGGAGCTTAAATACAGCATCCCAGGGGACATCGCGGAGGAAGTCCCGAAATGAGTCCCAGTCAGCCCGTTGGTAGCAGAAAGTGGTTCTGGTGGTAGGAGGTTCTTTGCAGGGGGTGGGGCTGAAGGAGATACTGACAGACACGACAGCATGATCGGAGTTACCGATAGGACAGAGCTGCGTGGCACTACACGACTCAGGGATGGAGGTAAAACACAGGTCGAGGAGTGAGGGCTTACAGTCACGATTGTAGGAAAAACGCGTGGGGAAATCGATTATCTGGGTGAGGGATTGAGAGATTGAAAAGTTTAGAGTATGAACGCCAGCGAGGTCAGTGGTAGCGTTCTGTAGCCACTGGTTGTGATGGGCGTTGAAGTCACCAAACACAAATATGTGAGCGGACGGATGGACAGAGAGGGCCTTATCAACGCTGTCAGAAATGACATCGAGTATCCCGCAGTCCTGAGAGGATGGAGAGCGGTAGAGGAAGAAAAGATAGCTTACAGCATTGAGAAGAGATAGGCGGAGACATAAGTAGGAATGATCCGGCGATTTGAGAGAGGTCTCTCTAGCCAGAGGGAGATGGTCCTTGACGTAGACACACAGACCATGCATGTGGGTTAGAGAGTCTTTTCTGAGGAGTGGGAGGTATCCAGGGATCGAGAGATCGGAGGAAGGGATAGAGGAGTTAAGATTGGTCTCACACAGGGCGAGTATATCCGGGCACTTAGCTATGAGGAAAGACTCAACGCTGCAGAAGTTGGTTCTAATGCCACGGATGTTAGAGAAGGAGATATTTAGAGGTTTGGGTGATTTTTGGAAGGCTGGTTTAGGTTTGTAATTCAGTTTTTTGTTATTCATGTTGGTAATTGGTTTTGGAAAGAGGGAGAAGGCCTG